>ML878535.1:4768-17311 GCA_009831015.1 Picea engelmannii
TTATTATCTGCAGCACAATGGATTCAGGGTCTTCATCCCCACCATTCCATTATACAAATCTAACCATGTGAATAAAGGTGTTGAATTCAAACATGGTAGAAATCATTTGATTACTGGTCAATGATGAAAATCACTAACAAACAGAGATGATTTTAAGGATGGATTTTTTTTTTTTAAATGTAGAAACCTTAGCGAATCTTACTAATCCTTCATATGCCAACTATAAATGTTTGGCAATATTTTTGTAAAAATATTCAAATTTATAAGGATTTTATATAATTTTTATAAAATTTTGGAAATTTTTAAAGGTAAAATAATTTTATCCTATAGAATTTGGGCGAATCATTTTTAAAATAGCGAATCTCGTTTTTTGAAAAACCATGGAAAATTAGCCCATGAGCGAAATTTAGCCCCTAAAATCATCCATGCTAACAAATGTGAAATGAACTATTAATGATGACGATGGCCCTTAAGGTACACAAGTATAATCTATTGAATGTGAATAGATGAGTTGAAGTTGAGCACTCATAGAATCATTCGATCGAAGGTGAATGATGGAAACCTGTCGTCGAAAGTGAGGAAAGTTTCCATTGAGGCATGCAAGTCCCAAGGTACTGTAAAGTTTCTAAACCAAATTCCTAGATAATGTGCTGAAGTTGATAGGAAGTGATTTTCTGCAGGAGGGCCATGATGTATAACCCATCGACGACACGAAACAGGTACAAATATTTGAAGTAGATCAGTGTATAGAGTGATTTAGGAATGACTCGGGGATGGAAGATATTGTAAAAGGATTAAAGACTATTGAAATGGTTGACACGATAGAAGGATTTTTCAATTGGACTTCTCTTGAACATATTGTTGATATGACAGTTGTCTTGGAAGCACTGAATCAAAAGGAGGATCATAGAACAAAATATAAATTTGGAGAAGAGTATGATCAACAAGAGACAAGTGGATTTCCCAATCTCACACGAGGAGTGAAAGAGTGTCATGTTCAAGAGTGACCGGATGCAAAAAATTAATACATATTTTATACAAGTTCCCTTCCCAATTCTCCCCCACCATTTCTAGAGAGTACCTCTTTATTTTTACACAATCTTGAGGAGAATAACATCTGCTTGTACTATAAGACAATACTTTGGATGAGTCCTTCAGATTGTTTTTAACGAACTCTAGGAAGGAGTGGTTTGGTCCCATATGGGTCTTTCAATGTACATTTTACGAGTCCAGAGAAAGTAAAATCAATGTTTTTTCATGTTTAGGGACTTTGAAAAACACTTAAAGGAAACTCCAAGATTAACTTTTTCGTAAATTTAGTCCTCCAAGATTGAAAAAGAATAAAATAATACCTAGGATAACTCTTCTAGACATGATTGACTAGAGTATTCATTTTTTGTAATTAATCATAATCATCCCGAAAAAAGGGTTAAACTGATATTGAATGGATGCTCTTTCAAATTATTTAACGAGTGTGAAAATAAGCAAGTTCACTCAACAATATTTTTGTATTTATAGTGTTTTGAAAAGAGCTTAAAGAAAATCCCTGGTTTTTTTTTTTTTTATTAAACTTTAAAAAACATGCTCGACCATAAGTTTATGTATCAAATTTTGACCTGTAATGGAAAAAACATGATTCATGCTCAAAAAAATATGTCAACCAAATGAGATATTATATAAAAGTGGAAAAAATAAAATAGAATATGAAAAGAATATTCCATTTGTTGTGAGGGAAATCTCCCTACGGACTAACAAATAGAGTTCAAACTTTGCATGCAGATATGACCGAAGAAAAACTACTTTATACCTTCATCCCTATATTTAAATCCCCTTTTCTTAGCAAATGCATGGAAAGATTGACCTACCTCATTCCCGATGTTTGGTGTCGATCCTCTGTTGTACTTGATTACTTGTTCGCAATATTCCTTCCAAAGTTGACCTGCATACAAGACAAGAAACAACTATGCATGCATCCTACTTATATACTAACAGGTTAGAAATCCAAACATATACTAATCAAACTATAAAAAGTTCATGAATTGGGACGAGAAAAACATTTTATTTATTACTTTGAATGAGTCAACTTACAAAAGTTGTGACCGGCCACCGCTCCGTGAACCTGATCATGGGCTCCTCTTCTACTATCCTCCAACTGCTTTGCTTTGTATCTCCTTTAGCATCAGGAAAGGCTAAAGGGTTGGGACAATGGGAATACGCAAATGGGAAGAGTTTCTTTGCTATATTTTTCCTCTTCCAAATGGGACCCCTACCCCTTCTTGTATAGGCTAGAAGGAGCTAGGTATTTGGATGAACCCTCGACCATGCATGGCCGGGAGTTTCAGTTAACTCACTCATAGCTTTTGTGTTTCGTCAGCAACTTTCCTTTTTTCGTGCTTTTGTCGGTCCACGCAGGCTATTTTGGGTCAGCCAACGTGTACACGCGTGCAGTAATGGAGTAGGGCGAGTGGGCCTTTATAAAAGAGGATTTTCAAAGAGTTGTTCAACAGTGCTTTGGCAAAGAAGGGATATGAGATGGCCTGATGCCAGGTAAGCATGTGTGGTGCAATTTAGGGTTATAACACCATCCTAGGTTAAAAAGAAGAAAAGAGTAAACTTGTTTTTACCATTTGCTTTTTTACCACTCAATAGTAAAAGAACCCCCATTTTGGTTAATTCTTCAGGCATTGATTGTAGAAAGATCCATGGACGATTTCGAATTCTGTCTCCACCAGGTAATATATTGTTCTCTCTCCTTCAATTTGATGTCCAATTTTTTCATTCCAAGTTAGTTTTTAGATGTTTTCAAGCTTTTTCCAAGCCCTAAAATGCACCACACAGGTGTCGCAGGCCCCCCATGTCAAGGATTGTGATCCTTAAGAGTGTCACAGTCATACCTTATCGAGAAGTGCAACAATGTCACTATGTGTGTAAAAAACAGGGTGCGACACCCGTAAAACTCAATTTTGTTTTGTATTTTACATTGTGGAGTTTGAATATCTTGGATGCCAGTTTATAGATAAGTTCTCTAATTGTTGTTTGCACGATTTTCATCGGAAAAAATGTTGGAATGGAGGGAGAGAGAGAATGAAAAGGAAGATCAAATTGAGACCAATGATCCAAATACCATGTCGGCACTCCGAAGGTGTGGATTAGAAAAATTCTTCCAATTTCATGGCATGAGGGCCCAGGTTCGTTTATTGGAATTCCTAGTGAAGATGTGGGAACCTGATGAACAATTTTTCAAGGTTGGAGTTCATGATCTAGCCTTGGAAATTGAAGATATTTACTTCTTGACTAGGATCTCAAGACGAGGAGAGGGAGTTTCTTTGTCTGGATTCAGAGGAGGTGGTGATAAGACCGAAAGATATATCTCACAACACTACATTGCAAGTACCAGAAAAAGTAACGTGCATATTCCAATAAAAAATGATGGAGATCTTCCCTTAAGAACCGTCATTTTCACTATTACTCGAGTTTCCAGAAGTGTCGCTCATCACCTGGATACCAATTCTCAAATGCAATATGCATTTGATTGTATGGAATTGAAAGTATTTAACTGGTGTGAAGGGATTCTTGAGAACATGAAAGACCAATTAACCAAGTGTAAGACAAGTTGATTGGAGATATTTTTTATGGTTAAATTTTGGTATATTTCTTCCTCTAGAGAGTTCCACTATTACGTCTATAGAATATGGAGTTGGATGAATACCTTGACCCACAAGAGCCTCATATGAAGAAGTGGGTGTATATGATGTCATGCCATGATGGTGGCCCAATAGTTTCCTATGATGAGAAGTTCTTCAAACAATTGAAGAAACAACTCATCATGATCGAAGACTATGCTTATACAGGGATGGATTTTCGAGGAGCTCCAGACTTAGCCCTTCTAGAGGGATACCAGTGGAACAATTTAGGTAAAAAAATACCATTTTTTTTTAATTTTTAATTATTTAAGAGTTTTTGTTGTATTGAGACTAATTTATTTTTCATCGTGCAAATATTGGGCCAAACAGACAGTATGGGACTTCGCCGATACAGAGGCGAGGCAATCAAGGTGCTATGGTTTCTTATGATCATGAAAAAACAAAGGAGCTCGAGGAAATTGAACATAAACTCAAGGGGTTGACCTTGAGTGTATCGGATATTCAGATCTATGATCTGTCGTGACGGTACCAGTGACACACTGCGGGAGTATCCAAACACATAGCTCGTTTGCTTCGATGAGTGGCTTATGTTGTAGTATGTTACCACGAGCATCGTGGACCTAGAGATGACTAGGATCTTTTCAGTTGTTTGGTCATCGACATGTATCGATACAAAAGCTATAGGCTTTATGTTGTCTCAACAATTTTTGTAAATTTTTTGATAAACACTTAATACAAAATGACTTCTAAATCGACTTATTCTATACAATATGTTATGTGCTTGATTTTTAACAAATGTTGCAAATGTCTATCGAGTACATAATTAGCCAAATTATCTGTTAATGTATTTAGATTTCTTGGAATGTGTTTATATTCTAAATAGTCAAACTCTCTTTCCAAGAGATGAACCCTTAAATATACTCATAATAGAGTAGGACTTCTGATAAAATAAATGGTGTTTAACTACAATACTATAAGTTGAGAGTCCAGTAGAAAAACTAAGTGACAAATGCAAAGTCAAATGGATTTAGTCAATAGTTCAATGACTACGCTATATTCCACAATATGTTTAGTTGCACGAACAAGGTATATACCATGTAGAATTATCAACTCATAGGTAGGCGTGTATATTTCCCATGCAGTAGACACAAGGTTCTGAGTATTGTGGCTAGCACCATAAAAAAATCCAACATAAGGTAAAGGGAGCACCATCATCTGCAAATCAAGCACAATGCAAGATAAGCAACAAAAGATAGAAATCGTTTGCAAAAAAGAAAAAAGATACCACACCAAAAATATGGTACACCATATATAAAGAACTTATGTAGAATGACTCTAGGCAGAGTACTTTTTCAGGTAAATCCCATTCTGAGGATCACCCAAAGGAATCCCATCATAATCCACTAGCTCATAGGAACCTTCCCCTAATACACATTTAACAATATAAGGTCCATGACAGATGGGTTCAAATTTACCTGCCCCCAATATTTCACGATCTTGATCATATAACAAGACCAAGCCACCTTGAGAAAGCACATGAGGTTTAATAGTTTATCCTATTGAGATTTGACACGTTTCTTATGGGTTTCATTAACCAAAGCGACGTCATGACGGTTTCATAGAATCATGTCAAGTACAAAAGATGTTCTTCCTCAACGGTGGTATTGGGAAGTAATTCGATGGCTAGTTTCAAGGATGGTATTTTGCATTCAATTGGAAGCACAAATTCTAAACCATATACCAATTAGAATGGTGTAAAACCCGTGGTTGTTTTGATTGAGGTTCAATATGCTCATATTGTCGAAAAAAGAATTGTATGACAATTTGATTTGTGAAGCCCTATCATCCTAAGAAACACCAAGCCATTGATTGTAACTCTTCCATTACTATTAATGCAGTAACATGTTTCCTTTCTTATTAAGATTATTCATTTTAAATTGTCTTTATTACATTTCTCCTTGATCATTTGTATATATTTGTCAAAGTATTATTGTTTCTTTCACTAGTTAGCTTGTTTTCTTATACATATTTCCATTCAAAAACCTATGAATCAAGCTAGGAGCTACAATTAGAGAGGACAACCGTCGATAAAAAAAGTATGAGTCCTTACTTATCAGTATTTTGATTGCATGAATCTAAGGAAAGTAATATGTTCTGTGTTTTTTTGTTCTAGCTTTGGGTTCCCGAGCTAGGGAGATTGGTCTGTGTTCGCATTGATTAATTTGCCTGATAACACCAATAGTTAACATGCTTGGTTGAGGGATAAACTAACATCAAATCCATGTATTTTAACTCCCAATTATTATATATAGTAGGAATATGAGTGTATATCCCATGCTTCTTGATTGTAGGTTCAACAATGGCACAAGTTGTGCACAATTTGATGTATCTGTTGAAATCTTGTAAGAGATTTATCCAATATAGGTATTTATGCAATGTTGCCACTATCTTCTCCATGCTAAAATGGCCTAAAACCCTACCATGGTGTGCTTCACAAATCATCTTCTCACATTCACCTTAAGGAACACAATGATGACACAAAAGTTCATCCTAGAGGTGAAATTTCTATAACTTGTTTACCTATGACTAGTGTCCCATATGTATAAGTGAATTTAAGTTCATTTTCATGCAGCTACACTCTAAATTTTTATGTCCAAAAGAGTCAACGACTATGCTTAGGGACACAACTAGAGGTCCACTAATGTAGTCTACAATTTGATTGGTGTTTCCCTTCTCATACTTGATGTTCTTGTGGAATTAACGAAGGTACATGGGCCACTTCTGATGGTCCAAATCATTCTACAACTTTCCCTTTGTTTTCATAAATTCCATAGGCATGTGGTCAATGTGGATTAGTGTTTTTCTTCCAAATCTATAATGTTTCCATTGTGAATAGGCCTAGATAATGGAGTGGAGCTCCTTGGCATAAGCGAGATATCTATGAACCATGTCAAGGATTATATTAATATGAACCATGCAATGAGGCCAATGATTTTAGGACCTTTCATTACCAGCATTAACTCTTTCCTTTTTCCTTTTTCTATAATGGTAAATTGTTGATTAAGTCAACTTTAATTAGGTTTGACTTCATAAATTACATGTTATTCATATTCCTTTTTTACATTTAATAAAAATATTTCTTTATGAATTATACATATGAACCTTAGACTATAACCCCTATTAAGATTTAGATCATTCCTACACCTTACAAAATATTGGTCATCAGCATTTCACCAATTCTAATTTAAAAAGAGAGCATGAAATTTTTATAGTAGGAACTTTTTTACAATTTGTTGGTTTCCAATGAAGAGGGGTTTTGTGTGGCTAACCCATAATAGTGGGTTTGTGGATGAATCCTAACTAATTTGGTGAGGACAATATTTCTCTTGCAAAATTTTGATAACCAAGAATACATGGGTAACTAAATAAATACAATTTCACAATGAAAAGTCACGATTATTGTGGTAGGCAACCAATTTATGCACTCTCACTCAAAATGTTTTCTACAATTGGTGAAATCAAACTTTGTCGAAGATCCAATTTCATATATTAGAGATCCACACACTTCCAACCATGTGGAAGGGTAGTCACTTACAAGCCATTAAAATTTTGGCCCTCATTAGTCTATTTTTCCATATCATAACAAAAATATCTCCCCAAAGAGGCCCAATTATGTGAATGCATGCATAGGTGCAGCATGATAAAATGAAATGGAATTAACAAGCATGGATTACTATAAATCATGTTTGTAACCAAGTGGCCATTTTTAGAATTAAACATAACCACACTCCACATGCATAATTCATGTAAATTTATAACATCAAACATCATTCTATTGCATATTTATACCCAAGGATAGAACACTTATCTTTATCCAAAGACGATCAAAGAAATTGTCTATGTACGATCAATTTATCCACCCAACCAAAGTCATATAGAGAATATGTGCCACTCTCAAGTGGAATTATGAGGTCACCATGGTGAAGGAATTCAAGCTACAAGCTCCCAACACACTCAAACCAACCCATTTCTCTTATTTCTTAGCTAATCTGTTCACTATAGATCATTACAATCCTCTCATATAGCCTTCAAATAACCATGGTACTATATTCCAATAGCCTACAAAACAGAAGGAAGACCTTCCATTTCTCTACTAAATAGTCCCTTCAAGATATTCTTCACTTCGGGTGCTCTTTAATATGAGAAAAAAAGAGTCCAATATCTTGAATTATCTCTAGGAATAACCTAGAAGAAAAAAACTTATCTATCAAACAACCAATGAGAAACAATAACTCATGGGTGTATGCTTCCTAACACACCCAACCTCTATGCTCATCTACAACCTCTCTATCTGTTCCCCAAGGTCTATGAATTCCCCTTCTCAGTGTTGAGTTGGTCATCTTAAGATTTATGGTGCATTAGAACCAATGAAGGAAAAAGCATGAGAGTTGGAAAGATTGAACATGAGAATAGTGAGAATGAATGAAAATGAAATAGGTGAGGGAATTATTGTCAAATTTCCTTTTGGTAGGGAATGAAGTACTCTTGAATTTCTCACATGATGAATATATTCAACCCATGTTACAATAATTATGTGAGGTAGACTTCCTTGCCAACATTCTGCATTCATTCAATGATTGGATTTCTACATCAATGGAAGTGGATGGGTTCATACAAAGAACATGATGGAAAATAGATCATATCTTAGGATAACACTTTGCCCCTCTTATGCTCTACATATCCATGTGACATGATTATATATCACATTCCAATATATTACTATTTACATAGCTTGAGTCTATTATGGAGAGCCTACCACATGGTCCATAAAAATATATTTGCAACATCTACATGCCCATCGATTCACTAGTACTTAGACCTTGGGCTTGAGTCGCACACCAATAATCCATACAAATATATTTACATCATTTTCACATCGGTTCATTTATTCAAGCTCACATGGCTTGAATCCCATCATTATAACTACACATAATATATACATAAACTAATCCTTTACATTCCAAGGGTAAAWATTGAGGTATTRCATTCCCCTCCCCTTTGGAATAACATCAATCTTAGTGYAACTTGAGATGAAAACCAAATTGGGTATACCTCCTTCATGCCATCCTCCAACTCCCATGTCACCTCTTCAAGACCAAAGTGCTTCCATTGCARCTTTACCTGTTTAATGGCTYGATTTCATAGAAATGWTACTTTCTTGTCAAGRATCTGCAATTGTCCATGAGTGGTCCRGTGAGAGTGARGAGCATCTAAGGGAGCCTACTCATGGATCTGAATAGGAATCACGCTCCAGAGGAATCAACAAAACAGTTGRTTCAGTGATAATCCCCAAACCCCACCCAATATGCAAGGAGGAGGTAGTCRCCAATGGCAACAACAATTYGACCACRCCGACRRTGACGATAGCAATGGYCAGTTGACAAAACACCCTGCTTCACTACCAATGAAAATAAAAATGAAGTGATGGAGAAAGATCTATATCCTACRCTTTGATACCATGTTGTAATTTGAGAYTAACTYGAATCATAGAYGAGCTTAAACTCCAAACAAAAAACAAAACAACAAAAGAAGAAACAGAACTTGACCAGAGACTAAATCTGTTGTATATCYGATAWTTTATCTCATATTAAATTACAAGGAGAGCTCTATTTATARGATTGAGGAGGGGCAACAAACACMTAAGATTARCTAGGAAGTTGAAAGAATCTAAGAGAGYTTAACTCACACAAGCTCTAAYRTGGTTAGAAATAGATACATTTGATCACAATGACCCTTATGACCCTTATCACAATGGGTCAAGTGTCATTGTTGATCATGGCCAAGGCTACTAAGGAAGTGTCATGTARCTTTATAACACCTAGCCATCAACACCATACATAAAAACATAAAACATATCCATAAATCAATAAATTATTARATTAACACCTCAACATCTCCCCCATACYACTGTRAAATTATGAAGRCTTTCTAATTTTTTTTAATATAAATTATTTTATAAAAATATCATTTGAAATTCATTTTTAGATATGAATATGGTACAGATTTTTATGTCTATAATTTATTTATTAATATAAAAATAATATTAACATAATTTTTATATTAATTAAATATAAAATTATATAGTATTTTTTAAATTAAATTAAAWTTTTAAAAGATTATTTCTATATTAAAATTCCTTTTTATTAGCGTTTTTTCTAATACATARATCAATATGAAAACCTTCGTACCTCAAACCCAGGTTATAAGAACACTTCGTTCCTCTTCATGGAACAATCCTACAATCCTAGTTGGCTACTGGGATGATGATCAAGTGTATGGATACAAATCATTTATCTTGGAAGAAGACTTCTTTTGCGCTGGTCTTAAAAATTACTGATAAAATTAGGTTGTTTTTCTGCTCAATTTCATCTCTGGTGAGGACAATATTATAGTTGGCTACTGGGATGATGATCAAGTGTATGGATACAAATCATTTATCTTAGAAGAAGACTTCTTTTGCGCTGGTCTTAAAAATTACTGATAAAATTAGGTTGTTTTTCTGCTCAATTTCATCTCYGGTGAGGAYAATATTATAAATGCTGATACGAGCTGTGGCAATTCCTGTTGTATACCACTGGCCAGAATTCATTTTCAACCAATCATTAACAGGTTTGCAGGACTATTATATTTATCCTCTTCCTTCCGTGTGGAAACCATTATCAATAAATCAGAATATTATCAGGCAATCTATTGACGCATTTCAGCATTTGAATTTGCTCACGAGTCAGTCGAATCTAACATGGAGAGAAGTTTGTCTTATTCCACTGTAGATGTTGGAGAGAAGTTCGTCTTATTGCACTGTAGATGTTAGATCACGCATGATTGTACAGTAGCGGTATCATATTTAGATTGATAGTTTTCCTCTTGCTTTTTAACGTACTAATAAATTGACGTTATCAGTACAATGGAGAATATGGTTAAGCAGAGGGGATAAGGAACACAGTAAAATTTGTTTTTTTTTGTTTAAATACCTCCCATATATGAGTAGGCAGACATATGAGTAGATATAAATAAATAAAATATATACATACAATTGGATGATGGTGTGTATAAGTTTACATTGATGATGGATTTAGCTGTTCCTCACTATTGGATGATCCAGCTGGTGATAGGAAACATTGACAAATGAAAATCAAACCACTTCCATTACAGAAACCTAAAATCAATTATTCTTAGGTTGTTAATATCCATTATGCCGTGTAGTATTGAATGCTGAGGTGTATAGACTGTTGAATCTCAAAACAATTTAGGTTTACAATCTATACACCATCAATCTAAATATTCAATCCTGAATAGCAAGGTGGATATTACTTACCTTACTTACCTAAACATCAAAACTGAATAGCAGGGTGGATATTGGGCAACTTTCAAGTTTCAGTCATAATGACCAACAATATACAACTTGGCTACTGTGGATTTTAAGAACAATTTTACAAACCACTTCCACCACAGAAACCTAAAATCAACAACTTGGCTACTGTGGATTTTAAGAACAATTTTACAAACCACTTCCACCACAGGAACCTAAAATCTATTATTCTTAGGTTGTTAATATCCACTTGGCATTATAGTATTGAATGTTGAGGTGTATACACTGTTTAATCTGAAAACAATTCAGGTTTACAACCTATACACCATCAATCTAAATATTCAATACTGAATAGCAGGGTGGATATTTTTTTTTCAAATGAAAACTAGCTAGAATTTTTGTATTATAAAAAATTTATTTACAACTGCAGTATCTTCCCAAAGGATATCTCTACTGAATAGAACAGATTTACAATCCGATAAATAGTCACACTAAGAGAAATTCCGTATCCGGGGACTCCAAGCCTCTTTCTAGATCAGCCCGGGAAAAAACCAATAATCCAAATCCATACCAAGCATTAAATCTCACTCCACAAACCAAGGCTGATTAATAAAAAAGACAAAAAGGCAGTCAGAACAGATTGAGCTGAGACATAGGACCAATCCTCCCATCAATCATTGAGAAATAAGTTAGTACTCCTTTTGGTTCCAGCAGTCCTCACTTGGAAAGGAGATCTGCCTTTGTGTTGTATTCCATGTGAGAGAACCTTAAATCTTGGAAAGCTGTGGTGATCATCTAGTCCTGTGAAGCCAGCCTTCAATTTCAGTGGCATGAAGAATAGTTTTTTGGTTCAACCAATCAATTATGACTTTAGAATCACCTAACAGAACTAGTCTATTGATATCCCAGAGTTTTGCAAGCTTGAGTGTCACCCAGGCACCAAATAATTAAACTGCCAGATCGGAGAGTAATCAAATAGCAGGGTGGATATTGCTCACCTTACTTACCTAAACATCCAATACTGAATAATAGGGTAGATATTGCTCACCTTACTTTCAAATTTCAGCCATAATGATCAACAATATACAACCTGCTGCATAACATTGAATGTTGCCACAGACTGTACACCATTTAATATATCCCAACTTATATACTGAGATGATCCTACAATGTATATACCACCTAAAACAACATTCAATACTGATAGCAAGCAGCCATCGTAATTATTTAGACTATATACAACATCAACATCCAACATCAACATCCAGATTATTATTATTATAGGATAAACAATCTTTCAATAATTGTACAGTCCCATTTCAGAATAATCGCTAAGATTATTAGGACATGATTCTAATTTGCATTAAATGCCCATCCCTGTCCTCCTATCATAAAAGACGTTCAGTACTTGGCTGATGAAAAGACATGCAAAACACCAAAAGATAAGTTACCTGTTGTATCTTGGGGTTTTAGCATTTATCCTTATACGATTACTCTCTGATAAGATATTTTCATGGACGGTGACTTTCT
>ML878536.1:4458-17030 GCA_009831015.1 Picea engelmannii
TTGATTCAGAGCGAATCCTTGGGTCCCCATGGGTACCAACAAATATCTTACCCACACACTCAGGGTCTTCCACTAGTGACCATGGATCTACTTCCTTCGCAGTTTAGACTTGGGGGATATCCTAAATCCTTTCTTCACTCCTTCCCGAAGCACTCAGCTATGATTATCCGAACTCACACCACGCATCTCCATGGATCCGTCGGTGCCACAATGGTTAGGAATTTGTGACCCTATGAAACTCTATGCCTTTCACTCACAAATTCCAATCTCCTGATTTCTCAATTCTTGGATCTCGTTGCCACGTGCTCTCCTGGTATTAACAGTCAGGATTGAATCACGACTTTGGACCTTGTGACTCGGTATTCATAAAGTTTTTAACTTGTCGAACCTCCGAAGTACCAAAATAATTCATGGTTCTCCTCCTTGTAACTTCACCAGATCTAATGGTCTGGGATCATTCTTCTCCTCCTGAGAATGAATCTTGCTCACTAGATTTTACGAGAAGTTCAAGGACTCCTTTCCTTGAATTATTTTCCCACTTTCCATCCTGAGATTTTCTTCTTTGTTTTTCCTTTGTTCCTATGAACAATCTCTTCGACAATTAGTCGAGAACTCAATCTGTGCACACCTTACAACAAATTTCTCTCCACTTCAACTTTTGTGGATGACTTCACACTCCTTGCGACTTTTCTCCAACTGCTTCTATCTCTCATGACTAAATCACACTATCCTTCCTGAGATTTCGAGTCTGAAAACTTTGTCACACACTCCTTGCAGACATCAATGTCATCCTTGCATGTGTATAAGTTCCACTATCTCTTCTGAGCTTTTGAGTTGGAATAGACTCAGTCACACACTCCTTGTAGACAATATGCACACCTTGCACTCACTCAATGAAAATAGATGATTGAAAATTATCTACTCCTCACAATGATTCATACATTCAAAAAAAAAAATGTGGTCATGGATTCAACAACAAAAGTAACAGAGAATTTGAAAAATAACAGAAATTCTACCATTCATTCAGATAGACACATAACCAAAAACATTTGGGACAATGTTCCTCTATTATATTCATCCAAATGAAACCGTTTACATACATACATTGTTCTTCACTACTCCTTAACCTATACAAGATAGATTAAAATGTTTCTCGGTTCTCCTCTATCCGCAACAACAACGATAATCAAAAACAACGATCAACAACACTTTCTGGGAAATATTACAAAGATTTATACAAAGAGGCACTCTTCGATCATTTCCTCCAAATAATCTACCCTATCTTAAACAAAATTAAATTCTATCAACTACTTAACACCTATTACAATAAATATTGTGTCACACATATAAGAGTGCAAGATCCAATTCCATATTGTGATTTGATTCATAAAAAAAAATACATTCCCCCATAATCTTCCGTGACGGCTTGGCCTCCGAACATTAAAGACATTCATAAACCAAAAAGTGTTGTCAGATATCACATTAATACATTGATCAGTTTGAAATTAAAAATATTTCAAAATGTGTGATAGTGTGCCCAACTGTCTTCCACGCTTGTGCTTTGTTGGCGATGTTCCTACATCAATTATGCCTGTATTTAAAAAAAATATATTATAGAAGAGGGGATCAAGGTGAACATAAATTTGTATTGGCAAAAAATATACATCTATAAACCTTTGAATAAAAAAATAATAAACATGAAGTGGACCACAAATGTATGTGGAATTAAAAAATGAACAACCACATGATAACTCAATACGGTTGTTGGAAACCATGTGTAGTATAAATGAAAAATTACAGAGTATCAAAGAAAATAATGAAAAAATACTCAAGTGCAATAAAGAACAAGAAGATATAAGTGAAATTCTACTTAAAAACATGACTAATGAAACAGTTTAGAAATGTAGGACAAACTTCCAACAATGCTAAAAATGAACTATCAAATGAAGGGTCACAGTAGCGTAAAGACCATCTAACGATTAGTGATAAAACATAGTTTTTCACCGAAGGAAGTAGTGAAGATAACTCTGAAAGAATCACCTTACATAAAATTGTACCCAAAACTAGGAAAAGGAAATGGCATAAAGACAAATTGTTTGGTGAGTTTAAAAAGATCATACCACCCAGTTTTGATGGTGAGTTTAAGGAGTGAGTAGAAGCTTGGCTTCTTAACATAGGTAAATATTTACAAATCTACAATTACCCATGAAATTTGAGTGATAGGTTATATCTGTACCAACTGAATGCTAAAGCTTCCATTTTGTGAAAGGAAACAAAAACAACTAATAATATTAGGAGTAGTGAGTTAAACTGGAAATTATTCAAGAAATACTTCAAACAAATGTATTTAACATAATGGTACTATGATGAAAAGGCTGAGGTGTTCCATAGTCTTAATCTAGGAAATATGACTATTGAGGACTTTGTCACCAAGTTTGTAAGTCTGATGATATATGTACCTTACCTTAGAGAGGAGAAGTAAAACATTTAGTGGTTTATGAGTTATTTGCCTCATGTATACAAGGAAAAAATTGTGTTTTTTAATACAAAAATGATGGATGGATTCATAAGGAATGCACAACTATGTTTTGCACAATTTAAATAGAGGTATGGAAATAAAAAAACATGGCTGCATAGGAGGAGAGACAAGTTTGATCCTAGGAAGACGTTATTTAAGCATCCTTAACAACCATCACATATTGCACCAGTTAGGAGAAATAGATTCAATAGAAAAAAAGTGTATTAGTTCATAACAATAATAAACCAATAGATTTGGAACTAGTTGTGGGTTGAGAAGCGAGAGCGTTAGGGTTTAGTCTGGCGCGAGCGTTAGGGTTTGAATGCAGAGGGGCTCATGGCAGCGGCTGGGGGCGGGATTCCCGCCCCCTCTTCCACGAAATCGGTCGAGGACGCATTCCGCAGGCTTATCCACAGCCAAGGGAAGATGGTTTCTCCTCCAGAGATCCCGAAGTTTATAAAGAAACTGGACAAAATTCCTGAAATTGCTCTCCCTGAAGATAATCCAATGAAAATAGCAGTAGCTCTAGCCAATCGAGGATTAGTGGGACAGTTTATGGGCCTGTGGCCGTCTACCAAAACAACAGACGATTGGATACAATGGAAATGGAGACCTAATCTAGCAAATGGAGTAACCTGCTATCCAGTGGGAAGAGGTTATTTCGTTTTCGAATTCATCTCTGAAGAAGACCGAGATTTGGTATTTAGAAACGGACCTTACTTCATGGGGACCCAGGGTCTCTATTTAAACAAATGGACACCTGACTTCAACCCCTTGGTGGACACGCCTAAGGAAGTGCCAGTCTGGGTTAGACTTCCTAACCTCCCTCTTCATTGCTGGGACTTCGAATCATTGCAAAGAATCGGGAACGGAGTAGGAAAGTTTATTGACAAAGAAGACAATAAGGGACAATATACATGCGCCAGAATCTGTGTGGAGGTAGATCTGGAGGCAGGACTTCCAGAAGCAGTCTAGTTAACCGTTGGCTCTTGGACTCACTACCAAAAAATGGATTATGAGCACCTGTCGTTCAAGTGCAGGAACTGCCAGGAATACGGTCATTTTCAAAGGAATTGCCCCAAGCTTCAAGCCAGTGGGACGGAGGAGGCAGAAGGATGGCAGAAAGTAAAGAGAGGGAAAAACTCGCAGAATACTAAAAACAGAGAAAAGATGAACCAGGAACCACCCAAGGAAGGCACCTCTAAGAACAGTGCTCAAGGAAACTCAAAAACACAAGGTAATCCCTCTATAGTTATTGAAGAAGGAGGCAATCAATATTCAGGGGCCCCAGCAAGTCCCAGTGCAGGAGTCAAAATCATAAGCTCGAGCAAGGAAAACATCGATATGGACACAAACACTGAGGCCGAAACCGTGGACGAGGAGGACACTGAGGTAAGTAGCCCAAAAGGATCACCTGACCAGCCAAAACAAGGCAGAAAGACAGAGAAAAAAAGATGGGAAGAATTATCCTACAAGGAAGTAGCTCAGGGTTCACAGCACACTATCCCGGAGATGATAAGCACCAGACAGGGGTCGAAACAGGGGAGGACGTCGAAAGGGGCACCCCTTCCTCAAGCAAGTAAATAATGCAATTAGTCTTCTGGAACTACAGAGGACTAGGCAGCAAGACCAAAGAAGAAGCCTTGAGAGACTTAATAAGGCTCGCAAGACCTGAAGTCCTCCTTATCCAGGAGACGAAACTTGAGGAGGAAGATCTCCTCCGGGCAAGTAATTATTTTTGGAAGAAAGTCCCGAGCCGGGCAGTAAGCGCCCGAGGAGCCTCAGGGGGCTTAGCAACCCTTTGGGACTCTTCAAGAATCGATTTAGTAGAAGAAGCAGCAACCACCCACTGGCTCTACACCAAGCTGCTGCATAAAGGATCCAGACAACTGGTAAGTCTTTTTAACTTATATGTTCATGTTTCTCTTACTGAAAAGAAAGATTGTTGGGATTCCTTAGCCCTTTTTCTAAACCAGCACACTCCAGTAAACCTTATAGTGGCAGGGGATCTAAATGTCACCCTCTCTCAAGTCGAGAAGAAAGGGGGATCGATAGTCAGAGACCCTGCCCGGGAATGGGTTGAAGATTTAATTTCCGACTGGGAACTTGAAGATATCATCCCAATAAATGGTAAATTTACTTGGTCTAATAGGAGGATAGGGCTAGGTCACATTGCGGCCCGACTGGATCGTTTTCTAGTCCAGTCCTCCTTCCTTTCTCTTGGCCTGTTAGCCACCTCCAAAGTCCTACCTATTTCTACTTCAGACCACAAACCGATCTCCTTGTCTCTCCTCCCTCCCTCAACTCTTGGCCCCCTCCCTTTCAAGTTCAACCCTTCTTGGGTGCATCACGAATCCTTCCACTCCCTTGTCCTCCGCTCCTGGAGTCTCCCCGTCTCGGGTTCCCCCTCCTTCGTCTGGGAAGAGAAACTTAGAATTCTCAAACTGAATCTTAAATCCTGGGCCAAACATCTTGGAACCCCCATGGAAGAAAAAAAGGAAATTCAGAAAATCCTGGAAAAACACCAAGCAGTTATGGAAGACGCTCAAATCACCCAGGAACTCCTTAATCAAGAATCAGATCTGCAAAGAAAATACCACAAAATCAGCAGAGAAGAAGAAGTCTACTGGAGGGTTAAATCGAGAGCACTTTGGCTCCAAGAAGGGGACAGGAACACCTCTTTCTTCCATAAACAAACCCAAGCCAGAAACAACTATAACCATATCAGCGAAATACAGTGGCAAGGACAAATCTACAAGGACTCTGAAGAAATCAAAGAGGCAGCCCATTCCTACTTCAAATACCTCTATACAGCTCCGGAACAAGAGGCTTTGGAGATAGACTCTTACCCGTTCTCAGAAATCCCAACTCTGGTTACAGAAGAGGATAACAGATTTTTGAACAGACCTATTAGCATGAGCGAAATCAAGAAGACAGTCTTCAGAATGCATCCTGATAAGGCGCCAGGTCCAGATGGGTTCACCCCACGCTTCTACATCCACTGCTGGAATATTATTAAAAAAGATTTAAGCAAAATGGTTATGAGGGTGCAGGTCTGCAATAAACTGGGTGGCAGTACAAATTCAGCTTTCTTAGCACTAATTCCGAAAGAAAAAGGAGCTAAAAGCTTTGCTCGTTTCAGACCAATCTCCCTTTGTAATACAGGGTATAAAATTATATCCAAAATTATAGCAAATAGACTTAAAAAAATTCTACCTCGTCTGATTCCAGAAAACCAAGGAGGTTTCGTTCATGGGAGGCACATTCTAGACAACATCATCCTTGTCCAAGAGGCTATACACTCCAGCTGCAAAAAAAAGGAAAAAGGTATGGCAGTCAAGCTCGACTTAGCTAATGCCTTTGACCGGGTAAGGCATGACTTTATGTTTTCAGTTATGCAAAGATTTGGGTTCAATCAACAATTCATCAATTGGGTGAAGGCATGCATCAAGGCTCCTTGGGTTGCTCCCTTGATCAATGGACGCCCAGCCAAGTTCTTTCAAGCCTCTCGAGGTTTGAGGCAAGGGTGCCCTCTTTCCCCTATGTTGTACGTTATTCAAGCATCAGTGCTTAGCTTTCAGCTGCAAAATGCTCTCCATAACAGAGTTATCTCGAGCATTAAAGTAGCTCCAGCAGTAAAGGAGGTCAGCCACACACAATTCGCCGATGACACACTTCTTTTGGGAGCTGCCACACTAAAGATAGCAAGAAATCTTAAAACAGAGTTAGACACTTACAAAAGATGTTCTGGCAGCGAGATCAACTACCACAAAAGCACTATCTACGGCTGGAACTGCAACCCCAGAGACATGCTACAGCTAAGCCGAGTCTTAGAAATGAAAGGACTCACAGCATGGGATAATTTCATTTATCTTGGCATTCCAATTTTCAAGTCCTTCTCACAAGTAGCTCACTGGAGGCCCTTGGTAGACAAACTCAAGTTTAAGATCCAAGCTTGGGGAGTTAACTGGCTCAATAAAGCGGGCAAATTGGTCYTGATGAATTCAGTTATCACYAGTCTTCCCATTTACCAGTGCTCGATTCTTCTCGCCCCCAAAACAATCACGAATAAAATTGATGAACTGCTCAGAAWTTTTTTTTGGGAGRGAGGCAAARACTGTGAAAGGAAGCTTCATTTAGTAAAGTGGGAAAAAMTAAAGAAACCAAAGCTGGAAGGAGGATTAAACATCAGGGACGTGGCTGCCCACAATCTAGCCATGGGAGGGAAGTTGCTCTGGAACATGATAACAGGAAAGAGATCYTGGAGCAACCAAATGCTAAGAAAGAAATATTATTCAGGAGATCGAGACAGATGCTTGGMAAAGCCTGCAATGACAAGAACARGATCGCCCATTTTCCACTTGTGCCAAAGAGCCTTGCCTATCCTCAGCAATCATCTCACTTGGATTCCAGGGAATGGTTCAAAGATTAGTATTTGGGAAGACTCCATCCTCGGAGAGCTACCCTTCTCGGACTTAAGAGAAATAGAGCATATCAAGGCTTGGCTGTTGAACAAAAATTGCAGAACGCTTTGGGACATATCTCGTTGGAAAAATGATCCCAAGCGCACTTGGGAAGGCTGGAATCTTGGAAACTACCCGGAAGAACTCAACGAGGAAGCCTCCAACTTGTTGGAATTACTTCAAGGGAAATCGCCTCTAAGTGCTGGAAGCAAAGACAAAAGAGGTTGGGGAACAAGCTCAGGGGTTTATACTGCAGCAGCTGGTTATAAAATAGTCACGGGCATCCCCTGGGTTCCTCCAAACCCTGGACCGTGGAAAGCCCTTTGGAACTACCCCTCTATCCCCAAGGTAGACCTCTTCTCCTGGACTCTCATTCACAACAGCATTCTATCCTTCGACAACTTGAAGAGAAGGGGTTGGAATGGGCCCTCCCGCTGCCCCCTGTGCACTCATTCAGAAGAAACCATAGATCATCTCCTTTTCAAATGTGATTTCTCTAAAGAAGTCTTGGGGTTCCTTGTAGGGCCTTTAGCCACTAATCTTCCATCTGAGAGCAAGGAGCTCCTCAACTGTTGGCTTTCTCTGTCTCCGTTTGACTTAACAAAAAAGAACCTGCTCAAAACAATTTGGATGTGGATTCCAAAATTCACCTGCTGGAAGATATGGCTAGAGCGAAACAACAGGATTTTTAAAGAAGAAAAAATACTTCCAGCCCAGGTGGCCATCAAAGTTCAGACCATGATCTCAGAAGCTATAAATGCAAAACCCTCCATTCAAAATTCCGCCACAATATCCGAGGGAGAAGCGATCTGGCTGAAGAATTTCAAAGCAACGCACCAGAATAACAACCAACCTATTCCTCCAAAAACCAGAAAGTGGGATATTCGTTTGCCGGAACAAGAATTTCTAAAATGGAGATCGACTCTAGATGCTTGGTGGCTTCTCTTTGACAGAGCCTCGAAAGGCAACCCTGGCAGGGCAGGGGGAGGAGGAAATCTTCTCGATCCCAATGGTGTAACCAAACTCTCTTTCGCATGGGGCCTTGGAATTGCCACTAACAACCAGGCCGAATACCTAGCACTCTGGCAAGGCCTGAATCAAGTCCTCAAGTTGGGCATTAAATAAGTCATAATTGCAGGGGACTCAAAGCAGGTAGTGGATGCCATAAACCTCCATAATCCACCTAAGGATATGAGGCTAGCTCAACTATATAAAAATATCTTAATTCTTTTGGAACAGCTGAAGAAATTCAAAATCTACCACGTGCTCAGGACGCTGAATGTGGACGCGGATAAAGAGGTGAATCTCGGGTCCCTGCAAAATAAAGGACAGTTGATCATCAATGGGACAATTTCCCATTACCCGACCCCCTAATGCAGACCTGCTCAATCGAATTCTTTCACATCGACCTGGCTTCAGTCAGAAAGGATGACAACTCATTCCTCCAGTCGGACGGACAGGATCCTTATGCAGAGATTCGGCCTTCTACTCGATCCGTGAAGAGCACCTACAGGGACAGGGGCATTGCAGTTAAAAAAGGCTCGGCCAACACTTCAACAGTCAAGACGGAGGACGAGCAGCGCGCAGGAAGAGAGGAACATCGACTTCTTAAGCACAGCAGCCATGGACTCGGCTTCTAACACCCCCCTCACGCCAAAAGAACGAATCGATCTGGTTAGAGCTGAACTAGAAAGCATAAGGGCCTCCACCAACCAGCAAAAGTGGGATCTTCTGAAATTTGAAATGGAAGACATCAAAGATGAATTATTTGATGAAATTAACGTCGGTTTGAAAGATGCAGCCAACCTCATGGGAGACTTAGGCAAGCGCCTCTGCAACCTGGAGCAGAAAGTGGAGGAGTTAACCACAGCTTTCAGCAAGATCTCTGAAGCATCTGCAGAAGTGGCCACCAACATCGGGAGCAAAGGAAAGCGCTAAGGGCAGAGCAACCATCTCAATTTTGCAAGGAGCCCCAGCCCAGAATACCGGCTTGTCTAGTAGTCCTTCTCTTAGCTATTTCGTTCTCCTAGGAGTAATTCTGGTTTGTTTTGGTAAAAGAATCTGGCTGGAACTGTATTACAGAGCGTTAGCTCTGAGATGATCTGTAAGGGTTCGGCATCCCCCTCTACCTTAATCTAAATAAAGCTCCATATCCGTTTATGTTAAAAAAATAAAAATAAAATAAACCAATAGATTTGGTAAATGATACAACTTGGCCACCTCTAAAGTGTTGGGTTTTCAAAGAACCATACATATATCGATATGTTCCTTTAAACAAAAAAATAAATCAAGAAGTATATAATATACAGTAAGCAACAATAGTAAATGGCATTGCTAGAAGTATTTATAAGATCAATGTTACCCTTGAATAATGATAGGTTGACCATCAATCTTCCATGGTAGAGATAGAAAGTTTGATTAATCAAAAACTTGTATCCATTTTAATAGGCCCTGGTGCAAGTCTAAGTTATATTTCACCTGCAGTAGTAGAAAGTTGCAAACAAGATAAAATAAAACCTAAGAAGTATTGGCTAGTTCAGATAACCACGGGATCAAAGCGAAACGTGATTGAGTTGGTAAAAGATTGTATGGTAACTATGAATTGTGTGGAATCTAAGGTAGATATGGCAATTTTAACCTAAGGGTATTATGATTTACTCATATGCATGGACTGGCTCGAAAAAAATTCAAATGTTGTAGATTGTGAGGACAAATCTTTTAATT
Organism: Picea engelmannii; assembly: GCA_009831015.1. NCBI lineage: Eukaryota > Viridiplantae > Streptophyta > Pinopsida > Pinales > Pinaceae > Picea > Picea engelmannii. Next base: position 14,164 of record ML878536.1, read on the forward strand.
TTTTAGTTGACTCTAGAAAATGTAACAGAGTGAAAGGAGTACCTCGAGGAGTGTCAATAAGACAAATATCTTCCTTACCACTAAAATAAAATTCAATGAAGGGATGTGATATTTTTTTGTCCATGTATCTGATAATATCAAGAGAATGAATAAAAGTGTTTTCACTGAATACCGTATACTGAAAGAGTTTTAGGATGTATTCCCAAAAGAAATTCTAGGATTACCTCCTAGAAGGGACATGGATTTCACTATGGATTTAGTACCTGGATCTGCACTAGTGTCTAGGGCTTCTTACCGAATGAGTACTCTAGAACTAATCAAACTTAAGAAGCAACTTCAAGAGTTCATAGATAAGCAATATATCAGACCTAGTGTGTATTTGTGCAGAGCACCAATTTTGTTTGTTAAAAGGGAAGATGGAACTTTTAGAGGAGCTAATATCTTTTCTAAGATAGATTTAAGGTCTTCATACCATCGGGTTAGGATTAAAGAGGAAGATATTCATGAAATTTATTTCTAAACTAGATATGGACACTATGAGTTTGTAGTTGTACCTTTTATCTTAAAAAACAAACCTACTACATTTATGTTCTTAATGAATAGTGTGTTAAGAAAATATATCGACAATTTTGTAATCATGTTGATCGATGATATATGATTTATTAAAAAAAAAAAAAGAGAGAAACATGAAGAACACCTATCACTGGTTTTGGAAACACTCAGGGAAAATCAATTGTATGTAAATTTCAGTAAATGTAATTTTTATTAAGATAAAGTACAATATTTGGGGCATGCAATTTTAGAATAAGGGATTTCAGTTGGCCCATAAAAGGTCAATGAAATCCTATAATGGCCAGTGCCAAATATGTGTCGGATGTCTAATCTTTCATGGGAATCACAGGGTATTACCATCGGTTCATAGAATGGTTTTCAAAACATTCCTTTCCAATAACCTTGTTGCATAGAAAAGGGAATTAGAGTCAAATGGACTAAAAAATGTGAAGAGAGCTTCGAAAAAATAAATAAATTGTTGACAACAACAACTATTTTGAATATCGCAGACCCACATAAGGGCTTTGTGGTATGTACTAACACTTCATTAGAAGGACTAATATGTGTGTTATTACAATATGACCATGTGATTTATTACAAATCAAGAAATATGAAACCACATGAAAATAACTATGCAGCCCATCATGTTGAATTGACTGCTAGCATACATGCTTTAAAAATGTGGTGACACTACATGTTCAGTAGGAGATTATTATTGAAAATTCATAATAAGATCCTTATGTATCTTTTTTATCAGCCTAACTTAAATGAAAGATAATAAATGTGTTTATCCTTCATAGGTGAGTATGATTTTGAAATAAAAAATATTAAGGAAAGGACAACAAGATTGGAGATGTACTTAGAAAAAAACTAAATGCAATTTTCAGCAGTAACATACAAACCAATTTGAAACAGAGAATTAAATTAGTAGTTGAAAGTGATGAAAATTTTAGGAAATTATGGGAAAATTTTCAGAATAATAATTCTGACGAGGAAGAAACAAAATTTAGTTGCAATCAAGAAGGTATAGTATAGTACAAAGGAAGAATTCATGTTCCAAAAAACATAGAGTTAAAGAATTTAATATTGGTTGTAGTACATAAGAACCCTTATTCATGTCACCATGGTTAGAAAAATACTATAACAAATTTAATGAAAGAATATTTTTGGTCGGAATGAAAAATAAGTATGCAAATATCTATGCAGGTGTCTTGAGTTCCAACAACTTAAATATGAGCACCTTCATCCTGCCGGATTACTACATTCCATACCCATTCTTGAGTGGAAATGGAAAGTGATTAATATGTATTTCATTACAGAACTACCTACAACTAAAAATAAAAATGACTCTATAATTGTATTAGTGGACAAGCTCTCTAAAGATTCACATTTTATTCTAGTACAATTGACTCTCAAGACCATAAACATTGCATAGATTTTCATGAAGGAAATTTTTACGATGCTTGGCTTACCCAAAACTTTCATTTCAAACAAAGATAATAAGTTCACCTTGAATTTATGGAAGACCTTGTTTAGTGGTTTGGACACTCAATTGAATTTCAATACAACATATCATCGTCAAACTAATGTTTAGACCGAAAGGACTAACAAAATTGTAGAGGATATGTTGTGGATGTATGTAATGGACTTGTTAGAATATTCAACAATATTGAGAAGTGGGGTGAATTAGTATTGAGAACTTTTTACCACTTTTAAGTATAACATGTATCATCAACTTATCAATAATTTATCACTTATGATTTCATTCAATATATCATGAACAATACCATTCAATAGTGAATACCATATAACCATAGATACACAATACATATCAATTTTATGTGGAAACCCAAATGGGATAAAAATATAGAATTATTTCTTATATATCATAACATTACATTCATATGGAGAATGAACTTCAGAAATTTGGCAACACCAAATGGAAGGAGACACCAACCCATTGTTTACTGGATCCAACCTTAATGAAGCTACAACTCCCTAGATTCTCCAACTTTAACTGGAAGGAGGATTCAACCCCCTAATTTACAGGCTCCAACCTAAAGGAAGCACCAAATCCCTTTATTCTCCAACACCAATTGGAAGGAGTTTCCAACCCTATAATTTACAGTATCCAACCTAAATGAAGTTATGACTCCCTATATTCTCCAACGTCAACTGGAAGGAGGCTCCAACCCCCTTTCCTTACCCCTTCCTTCCACCTTGAGATATAAATGGAGAATCAACCTATCACTAAAACATTTTGTCACTTTAATTTCATTGATACTGATACATCATCACTGTCACTATCACTATCA
>WSFP011473761.1:0-16940 GCA_009831015.1 Picea engelmannii
AGAGATTAGATTCAGACAACAAAATGAAATACGGAGAAAGAAAACATTAACTCAGAGAATCACATCACCAGTGAACATACGCAAGAATCCTGTAAAATGCCTCTTTTTATTAATGGTCGATCTCTTCAAAAATGATACAGCTCGATAGAAATTGGGTGTGCAAATCAACCACACCTCAATACATCGAAAAATGAAGTATTTATAAAACAAAACACATACGCTCCTGTCATAACTGATCAGGACGTGGTCATACTATTTTTAGACTAACTATCTTAACTAATCAAAACTGCTTTGATGACTCATTACAACTGTATACTGAACTTCAGGGGTAGGCCATTGGCGAGGTGCCTCCACAACCTCTGCTGACAGGACAACTGACTGGACGCGACAGCTCATCTGCTTAGTCTATTAGATCGCACAGTTCTTCCCATCTGATGTGACCTGGCACGGTGACTTTAAGCAACCTCCGGTACACTTCATCCATGTCTGTGTACTTAGAAAATGTAGGTTTGATGACGAAGACGTGCTTAATTTCATGCTGGATACTAATATCCAACTGCAAGGCATCCATGAATTCTCTTCCTGTGATGCTTCCCTGTATACCTGCAAACTTAGAAATGTCCCTGGACACTTCGGTCAGCTTTTTCTTATAATCGGGAAGGGTCATTAACTTGTCATTAATGATCTTCATACCAGGCAGGCCCTTCCTTTGCAGAACATCTATTTTACTGAAAAACCTCTGCACTCCTTGGTCCATGACTTGGATCTTCTCTTCTAGCTGCAGCATGAGACTTCTTTTGGTTAGAACTCTTTTCACTTCCAATATGGTCTCAGTCCTGTCTTCAATTTTCAATTCCTCGAGTTCCTCCCGGGTCTTGGAGTTCAGGAACCTTATGATTTCGTTAGCTTGGGTCGGCATGTCTCCCAGCTCAGTTTTGATTTTCTCCACAGCCTGCTTGCTCCTTTTGAGAAACTCGTTTTGTTCAAACATAATTTGAACCATTGGCCAAATTTCATTAATGGACCTAGAAATATCTGTCCACACAAGTTATTTAACCTCAGCCAAGGTCTTTCCCACCATTATCTATTTCTAGAGCTGCTGCAACTCCTTCCTGATCTGCTCATTCACCTACTTCTCCTTTGACAGACTTGTCTGAAAAGAAGTCTTCAGCTCTTGGAGATTCTCCAATTCTTTCTTGAGCCTGCTGATTTCTGATTCTTGCAAGTTCATTCTCTCCATAGACTTGGCCACGTCTGTAGCTCCTTCTGGTAGAGGAAATGTCATTGCATATGGGATGACTGTCACCGTTGGTGTTGCAATTGGGATAGCACTCAATGGAATGCCTTCCATTGGCTTTGCCTGCTCTTTCTCCTTGAGCAGTCTCTCCATCTCTGCCTCCATCTCCTTTAACTGTGCATTCTGCTCCAGGAGTAATTTCAGCATCTCATCTTTTTCACCTTCTTTTTCAACTATTTCTTTGGCCTGTGGGTCCTCCGTTGGAGGGAGATTTAGTTGTTTTCTCAATGAGGCAATGTCAGCATTTTTCTTTTTAATCATCTCCTCTGCGTCCTTTACGTTTGCAGGATCGTACCCTATCTTGAGGACCAGCTCCTCCATTGTCTTTATCCTATTATCTTTCGCGAAGGAAGATAATTTTTCCAGCTTCAATTGAGTCTGGGCATTGCTCAGAGCTACCCGAAACTTTGATGCAGAAGTTGAAGCGTGGGCCAAAGTGTGGAAAATCATCTCTCCCGTTTGCTTGTGCAGATCTATCTGATCTGCCGGATGTATATATTTTGCATGAAACTCGAACGTGGCCCTCTTGTAATCAGATATCACCTTTGGATCAGGCACTTGTGCTTGTAGGAATGCCATATGCATCCTACCCTTCTCTGTATCAAATGTTGAAAGCAGACTATGTTGGGTCATGGATGACTGCTTCTGGAACTGTGCATAAGTGTTGCTGGTGATCGTCTGATTCTTCTTTTTGATCATGTCATATTTTTCAAAAATGCCCAACTTGGGCCCAGTCTTGCTTGGCGAGGTACCCAAGGGAGAATCTTTGGGTTCTATTGCTTTCGTTCCCTCTTTATGCTGACTGGAACTGAAAGGAAAACTGAATTGCTTGGCCCCAGTGGTGGCCACTGTGGTAGCTTCTGCTGTAGTTCTGGGCATTGAGACTGTCTTCGGCTTTTAGGAGTGAATTTGGAATTCTTCCGATGACACCCCTGTTACAGGAGGAGATGACTCATGTCGAGGCCTCTTCTCCTTGAGGACTTGAGGTGTGGTAGCGGGCAGCGCAATTGTTGAGGGTTCCTACTGTTCCAAGACCAGGAAAGTGTCAGGCAGCCAAACTGTCTGATTCGCGAACTTCTCGATCTTTGGCTTGGGGTCGTGCACATACGAGGCATTTTTGTTTTTTACCCTCATGTCCGAAATGATACCGTGGGGATCATAATGCCAGATGAAAATCGTAGAGAATTTCATCTCCTTCAAAATTCGATCTGCTTCCTCCCCTGCGCCTCGGTTATTGCAAATAAAAGGACTAATTTGTCCTTTGATTCTTAACTGTTGCTTTTTCTAAGGGAAACAAAATGAATATCATCAGAATTCATAATTTTCCTTATATATTTTAAAGCAAAAATCCTTACCGGTACATATCGAGGCAGTTTATAGGGCGCCAATTCGCACCCAAAGACTCTGATTTCTGTGTGATTCTGGCATAAATACCAGTCCCCGGTCTGAACGTTGTCCAAGAGATGCAGGATTCTCTGGACTTCATCATTAATGCGTGGCTCAGGCATGCCACGCAACATACTTACCACAGGGTGGTAAAACTGGTCAATAAATGCTATGAAGTCCTACTCGACCGAATTGTACTTCAGGAGGGAAGTCCATGCAGTGACTGGCTGGGGCTTCCCGTCGGCGTCCATCTTTTGCAGGGAGAAATTGAACCTGTCGGCTTGGAAATAGAGGAACATGTAAGCCAGAATGGATGAATATCTAAACATGCCTTCGGTGGCGAAATTGATGAACTGCTCATGGATATTATTTGCCAGGAAGGTGTTGTAGTCGAACTGTGTGGTTGGTTGCTCGTCGTTCGAGAGGATGGACAGAAAACCCATGATGGGCTCATCCACCCACTGATCAGAATAGTATCCAAGAAGGGCACACAGAGAAGAAATAATCTGATTCCCTTTGGTGGAAATAATAGACAAGGGGTATGGGGGTTTGGTGGACGGGAGTGGAGCTTAAATGGGAAGAAAGAGCTCGAAAATCTGAGCTCTTTGCGGGAAAGTCATCTTCTGGTAAAGCTCGGTGAGGATTTCTAGGCTAAAGGGGGATGCGGATTCTACTCGGGTGATTTGTAACATCTGGTCGATGTCCTCAGGGGTAATGAAGAAAAGAGCGTCTCCGGAAGAAGAAAGGATGGCTTTCTGGTCAGGGACGTAGTGGGCCTGGCATTAGAGCGCGAACTTGGGGAAATTATGGATTTGAGGGAAGAGGTACAGAGGTAAATTAGACTCCTAGAGTCCAATTTCATCGCTCTGGTCCAAGAAAACCTCCTGGAGCCACGACTGGAGATCAGAGAAGTCGAAACTGCATATGGTATCGGCTATCAAATGGTCCTTGTCGACCATGGGAATTTTATCTAAGTCAACCGGAGGAGGAACGAACGGATTCTCTTCCTCTTAAGCTGGCTTCGTTTTAGACACCATCTCAGCGAATGTACCTGCAAAAAACAACGTTAGTGGGGTCTACTGGGGGTGGAGGAAAATGACGGGGAAGCAATGGGAAGACGATAGATACATTCTCTGGTGCGATGAATGGTTCTGGCGCGAGGGATGAATAACGAGTGAAAATTGTTACAACGGTATATTTATTCAAAACTGGGTCGGTCGGACGCGGGAAAATGGTCAGCCTGACAATGGGCATATTATCCAGTTATTAATGGACAACGGGCCACTTGGGGTGATCTGGCAGGTGACAGTAACCAAAGTATACGGACGACTGACGTGGGGGTTTGTGATTGGGGGTAAAAGTCGCCAAAGGGGGTTGGCCATGAATGGAAAGGTGAAGGCCTGACAGCAGGGACTGACAGCAGTTATGGGATGGGACTCAGACCCGGATGCGAGTGGGACAAGTGGGCTCAGTGGAGGGTGACGTTCAGGGGTGACGGGTTGTCAGTTAGCGGGTGGGGGATGTGACCTCTGGACCAATAGAAATGTGCCATATGTAGCAAGGGGCCCGCCGGAAAGAATATTCATTCTGGACCCCCCCCTTTTGGTTAAAGACAGAACACCCGGGGGGGGTCCAGAATGCATTAAGAACCATTGATCTACGTGCTTGTCTGATGGCCGTCCAGATATACGTGCTCCTTAATATCGATTCCGGACCCCCCCCCTCCATTAAAGGCAGAATGGCGGGGGGGGTCCAGAATCCAAAGTGGATCGTTGATTTGAGCGCTCTGCTTAGAACTGTTCATATCTGCGCCTGAGTTATAACCAATTTTGGACCCCCCCCCCCCCTCCATTAAAGGCAGAATGGAGGGGGGGGTCTGGAATCCAATGTGAGTCGTGGATTTGTGCGCTCAATTCTGGATCGTCCAGATCTGTGCAAAGATTATCGTCGATTCTGGACCCCCCCCCCTCCATTAAAGGCAGAACGGGCGGGGGGGTCTGGAATGCTATATGAACCATTGATCCAAGCGTTGTGATCTGAGCCATTGAAAGGTGAACGAAGCATAGGTCGGGAGCGGCAAAGGTCATGTGTAGGCCAAAACTTAGGATTAGCGCTTTCTCATGGATTTTATTCAATTTTGTCATAAACACCACCAAGGGGATCTTGTTCCAACTATCCTAGGGAAAGAAAATACTTGATGTAGCACTTTCTTCTCGTGGGTTTTCTTTGGGCAAGGCAGGCCAAGCAATTAGTCAACACTCTAACCTATTTCACAAGACGAAAAACCCAGATTAAACTGTTGGGTTAAGGTATTATTTTTCCTAAGGGCTATCTGATCAGGATTAGATGGTCTGATCAGATGTATTCACTAGTTCTAACCTAGGGGCTATCCGATCAGGATTAGATGATCTGATCAGATGTATTCACTAACCTATCAACATTGGAAATTTAAAAGAACTTGGTCATGCTTGAAAGGTATGACCAAGTCACTGTTATTGCATGGGGCTTTCTATTTCGAATCTTTTTGCCCTCTTTTCTTTTCCTTTTCTTTTCTTTTTATTTTTCTTTTCTTTTCTCTTTTTATTTTTCTTTTGCAAGAATGAAAAATGGATTTCCAATAAGAACACTAGATATAGATAATATCAATAATATCCAAGTCATAAGTTGATTCCCATATTTTATGGGGTGATAACAGCAGCTCCACCTGGGGATGGTACTTGCCCTGTTAAGTGCCAAGAATCCAGTTTCCTGTCATTTCGAGCCTATCTGTCTAGTAGCCTTAGTTGGTCTAATTCTCAGGAAAAATTTTGAAAAACAGTGACCAGCAGCTTAGGGCCTTCTCTTCGGGCTTCAACCAACTGACCAATGTTCCTCACTTCAGAAAATGCAAGTAATGACTGAAAATTAAATCCGGTATGTATAATGGAAAGTGATTTCTTCAATTCCCTTATTGAGGAGGGACATAATGTTTTAGCATCCTGCCATTCACAGGTGCTCCTGGCAGATCTGACCCATCGACATTGTTCAGCAAAAATGCATTTTTTCCTCTGAAAGCTTGGATCCTGTAGGGCCCTGTCCACAGATGGTCAAATTTCCCATGCTTTCCCTTGTCTTCGTTCTTGGCATCCCATCTCAATACCAGGTCTCCCAGCTCGAAGTCATCTTCCTTGGTTCTTTTATCAAAGATCTTCTTAATGTTATCTTGGATGACTTGAGTTTTGTTGAAAACATCCTCTCTAGTTTGCTGCAAATGAATCATTTGATTGATTCGTCTCTGGGAGTCATTTGGCTCAGCTTGTATTTCTTGAAGTAACTTCATGACAGGAACTCCCAAAGAAGTTGGGAAAATGGCCTCAGTACCATAGACCAACTGGTATGGTGACATACCAATTGACCTCTTGGTGGTCAGTCTATCTGCCCATAAAGCAAATACCAGCTTATCATGCCATGATTTTTTATTCTCCTGCAGTGTTTTCTTGATGATATTCACCAAAGACTTGTTTTATGATTCCGCCAACCCGTTCCCCTGAGGGTAGTAGGCTGTGGAATGCCCCAAGCCAATGTGGTAACGGCTGCAGAAATCAATAAGTTTCTTTGACTGAAAGGCAGCTGCATTGTCAGTAATGATCTTTCTAGGACAACCAAAACGGGATAAAATATTATTTTCAAGAAACTTGATAATAACAGAGTCAGTGGCTTGCCTTCTTGGTACATCCTCGATCCATTTGGTAAAATAGTCGGTGGCAGTGAGAATCCACCTATGTTGGCCCGAAGATGGAGGATGTATCTCCCCAATGAAATCAAGTCCCCATTGCTGGAAAGGAGGCTCCACTGAAATTGGTTTAAGAGGTAGAGGAAGGAGTTTCCTTTTACCTTCAAATAGTTGGCACTGATGACAGGTTGTTACTTTCTAATGTACATCTGCAAACAGGGTGGGCCAGTAAAAACCAGCTCTGAGTATTTTGTTGGCCGTAACCTTCCAGTTTAAATGGCCACCACATTCACCTGCATGAAACTCCTGCAACACTTTGTCAGCTTCATCTTTGAGTAAGCAATTTAAAAGAATACCTGCAGGGTCTTTCCAATACAAATTTCCTTCCAGAATACAGAATTTCAGAGCCTTCAACTTTAAAAATCTAGCTTTAGTTTTAGTTAAACCAGGGGGAGCTTGTAAATTTTGTAAAACAAAAATAAGGTCTGCATACCATGGAGAGTTTAGAAAAACTTCTTTAACTTTTGGAGTCGCCATCTCACCCTGTTCATCTGCCACGTCTAGAAAATTTATGTCAAGAGCCTGAAAGTTAGTTTCAGCCATCAATTTGGCTAGGCCTTGGCCTTTGATCAATTTTGTGGGCTTAATTTCAATGACGTATTCTAGAATAACTGCAATCCACTTTCCCCTTCTCCCATCAGGGTTGTCTTGTCTCAAGATATCTTTTACTATCGCGTTTGGAACATAGGCTATGACACGTGAATGGAGAATATAGACCCTGAAGTCCTTTATAGCCTTTACCAAAGCAAAATCTTATTTCTCCATAATATTATAGTTCAGTGCAGCGTCTCTTAGAGCTTTGCTGAAGAAATCTATGGGTTGTTTGTACCCTTCAGTGTTCTTCTGCAGTAATACAATCGCTATAGTATGTTCCGAGGTGAAAGAGAAAAGATAGAAATCTTTTGTGAAATCGGGACTAATCAGAACTGGGGCCTCTATGAGAGCTCGTTTGACCTGTTCGAAGGATTGTCTGGATTCTGAATCCCATTTTATTTTAGCGTACTTTTTAAGCATGTTTGTGATATTTTGGAGGAGCTCAGCTAGATTAGGAATGAATCTTCGAAGAAAGTTAATTTGCCCTATAAAGGATTGTAGTTCTTTTAGATTCCTTGGGTGTTCTAACTTTAGTATGGCCTCTATTCTGCTGGGGTCAATTCTGATGCCTTCTTTGGAGATGATGTGTCCCGGTATTTTTCCTTCTTCTAACCCAAAGAGGCATTTCTTGGGATTTAAAGAAATCCTGAACCTTCTACATTTTTCGAAAACTCGTCTAAGGTGTCGCAGGTGTTCGTCATCAGATTGGGAGAATACAGTCACGTCATCTAGATAAATGACGATAAACTTACCTGATTCTTCTATGAAGGTGATGTCCATCACCCTCTGGAAGGTAGCTCCTGCGTTCATCAGACCAAAAGGCATCTTCACATACATGAAAGTGCCCCATGGAGTGGTGAAAGAGGTTTTTTCCTGATCGTCTGGGTGAACTAGGACCTGGTTGTAACCTGAGAAACCATCTAACAGAGAGATTCGACTAGACCCGACCACTCTTTGCAGGAGGTGATCCATTTTAGGCAAGGGGTAGTTATCCTTCAATGACGCTTTGTTTAGATTCCAGAAATCTATACAGAGTCGGATTTCCCCAGTTTTCTTGCGAGTAGGGACTAAATTAGAAACCCACTTAGAGAAACGAAGTGGGACTATGATCTTGGCATCATACATTTTCTTAATCTCTTTTTCTATCAAGGGGAGCAACTTGGGATTTATCCTCCTAAGTTTTTGCCTAAATGGTTTCTGGTCATCCTTTATGGGAATCCTGTGTTGTATAATGCTGGTGTCATAGGCTTTCAAATCTTCGTAGCTCCATGCAAAAACGTCAGAAAATTCTTTGAATAACTCAATGTACTTAAGCTTTTGTTCTGAGTGCAAAGATTTAGACAGTTTAACCATCTTAGGTTTCTCTTCAGTTCCTATATTGCAGTCTTCTACCTCTTGCCCGTGGGCTTCTAATTTGGGCTTCTTAGCTACATCGTCATTGTCAAACAGATCTTCTAAAGGGACAAGACCTCTAGGTAAAGTATTGCTCTTTAGTTGCAAAACTTTGGCCTCCAGTTCGTCATCTCCTGACTCTCCTAAATCTACTGTATTTTCTATATCTACGGTATTTACAGTGTTAACACTATCTATTTCTAACTCAGAATTATTTACATTTTCATTTTCTACATCTATGTTTGTACATTCAAAATCGTTCCTGCATTGCAGAAAATCTTCTATCTGATCGTCATTTCCAAACACCTGCCAGTACCTGATATTATCGGGTACTGTCGGTCTACATTTCACTTCCACTGTGTATGGGCAAGTTTGTCGGAAAGGGATCTTGCAGGAAGCAGTAGACGTAGCTAATCCGTCCACCAGAATATTCTGTCCTCTAGGCATGACCTGCAAGTCGACCTCGTTAAAACACTTCAAAGCATCGAGAGCAGCATTCTTGTATGCTCTGAGGCATGGATGTTTAGTAGCATATTCACCTTTAATTTGTTTAATAATCAATTCAGAATCACCCCTTACCATTATTTTCTTAGCACCCACCTTTTTCAATAGCTTCAGTCGTAGCATTAAAGCTTCGTACTCAACAACGTTGTTAGTGCAATGGAAATTTAACTTATAGGAATGATTTTCTGAATACCTTTTTTGATGATTATGCAACCAGACCCCATCTCCTGCTCCTTCTTTACTGACGGCTCCATCAAAATCCATACTCCAAAAATCAGCAGGGAACTCTTCAGTGATTATATTTTTCATCTTGGCTGCCTCGCCGTTTTCTGAGCTTTCGTCCTGACTTGCTACGTCTTCCGTATCACCATCATTGTACAAGATGAACGAATCTAGATCAGAATGAGCAGAGTAAAGGGGATAATTGTGAGGTTTCTCTTGACTGCTAACCATATACTTCATCAACGTTTCTCTGTATAACCTCCTCTGTTGTCCAAACACAGGGATAGTGGCGTAAGACATATCCAGCTGCAAGGTTCCCTTCAACTTAGCTCCCCAAGAGCGGGATAACAACATACCATATTTTGGTGGGATGTCGGCAACCACCATGTCCATCACCATGATTTTCGAAGGGATCTGAACCAGGGTTATGCAGAGGTCTTTAATCAAACCAATACATTTGACTTTGCTAGAGTCAAATGAGTGCAGATCTTTGTAAGGTCTAGTGACCTCCAATCCCAGCTTTTCCATTACCGCCTTAGGCATTAAATTGTGTGAGGCACCTGAATCCAACACGACGTTATGAAATATTAAATCATGTATGTTCAAATTTATGTAAAAGGGATCCACATCACCGGTATCGTCTCGACCATCCACCTCAGGTCCGAAAAGGAGTTCGGGATGATCATCAGCAAGGTTAACAATGTCAGAATGAGTCACTGACCCAACAGTCAAGGCTTTGGTGCCTATGTCAGGTTCAATGGCTAACGCTTTCAGTACCTGTGATCGATAACCACCCCGGCTTATCAACTCTGTCAATGGAACGGGAACTTTAATTTTGGCCAATTCTGCGTCTAGGCTAAAAGGTGCTGGTGTTCGGGTCTGACTCGTTGATTCTAGTTGGTCCACCATATCCTTCCGGTCAGAAGTACTAGGCAGGTTAACAGGAAAAACTTTGGGTTGTGCCGGTCTTTTCAGTATGGTGATGTTTTTCTTTACCGGAGCATCAGTTTTACCTTTCTCAGGAGACTTTTCTGCAGTGCTCTTCTCGAGACTTTTCTCAGTCTCGGATACTTTCTGTGTTCTAGACATCCTTTTCGAGGAATTTCCTTCTGCCTTCTTACTTCGCAGATTGTATTGGTTGCGCACCTCCAAGATATCGTTTTCATAGGCATGTTGTCCTGCATCCTCGGCCTCCTCACTTACCTTTTTTTGATTTAACAGAAAGAGTTCCTGCTCTTCTCGAGTGAGGAAAATGGCCTCATTATCATGAATGCCCATGAGGTTGATATGAGTGTCATCCAATTCTTCATTTACTTCCCCCCCATCGTCAGCATAGTTTTCCTGCAAGGGAGGTCTGATCGGCTGATCAGGGCCTCTCTGATCTCTTTGGTCCCTTTGATCCCTAGGATCCCTAGGATCCCTTTGCCTGATTTGCGGGGGATTTCTTCTAAAGTTGGGGTTCTGAATCTGAGGAGCAGGTGCATTTTCCCTGGGAGGGTTTATGTTGGACAAATTTATTCTTTCCATCATTAATTCCACTGTTCGGGAAAAAGAATCCAGCTTCGAATCTGTGGTCGACGTGGAAGGTTCTTCTTTGATAGTGACCCTTCTTTCTGACCTTTGTCGGGCCCATTTCGCCAACAGATTTGCCTCCACACTAATAGCACTTTTCTGCATGTCTTCAAGGGTGGCAACATTTCTTTCTCTCAGTTGGTAAGACATGTCAGCATCGAACCCATCAGGAAATTTAATCAATGCCAAAGCCGGGGGAGGTTTGATTTCATTTGGGATAGCATTATACAAGTTGGTAAAATGGGTGCAATAGTCTTGGACCGTCTCACCTTGATTTCTTTTTATGTTCTCGTACTCTAACAGTATTTGGAGAGGGTTTTTATTTACCTCCCATCTGTCGAGGAAGCTTCTTTGGAACGCGACAAGGTTGGGGATTGATGCAGCGGGTAATGCTTTGAACCACTTCTTGACGTCCTCTATCAGACTCTGGGCGAACAGTCTCATTTGAATGTCGACTTCGTCAACTTCTTGTAAATCCAAGTAGTCATTCATTTTATCTACATGTTGTGCGCTTAATTTTCCTTTTGCATCAAACTATGGCAGTCTAGTCTGGTAGTCTTGGGGCATGGCATGCAGAGTTACAGCCAACACCAAAGGTGCATATCTAGCTTCCATGATGGGCGAAGGAGGCAGAACGATGACCGGGGTGGTAGGGGAGGTAGCAACTAAAGTCGAGGGTGACGAAGGACTGGGTGGGGCTGAGGTGTTGATTCGTATCTTAGCCGTAGGAGACAAGACTTCGGGGGTTCGAGGTTGCACCACAGTTGGGTTGAAGATGAGCTTAGACATAAAGGTTTCGGACCAAGCTCTAACTAGGTTTCGTAGCGGAAAAGGCTCAAGATCAAGGCTTTGTAAGCTATCTGGTTCCCCAGAAAAGTAAGGAGACTTGTGAAGTGGAGTACTGCTCGCTGAACTGGAAATGAAGGTCTTTTGCTTCAATAATTGCTCGGGGTTATCTAATGCTGCGGAGGGTTCTGGGTCTGGATGAGATCGAGTGTGGACTTTCTTGGGAGCCAGAACTCTTTTTTGGGTTTTATATATATATATTTTTTATTTTATGATAAATACAAACTAAGGGAGATTTCTATGCTGACGTCGTCTAGCTTCCAAATGTTCCTGAGAAACTATGTCACGTTCGATGGCTGCCCACGAACGTTCGAGCTCTTCCCGGTTGTTGGCCGTTTGGAGGATTAAATCAAATAGGTTTGATGCAATATGCGTTTGATTAGATAGTCCAGGCTTGATATTAAGTTGTACTGCTGCGGGGACAGTCATAGGGGGACAAAAGGTACCAGGAAAGATACTGGAAGTAATATATATAGAGTTGATCAACCTCTAAAGATTGCTTTCTTCTCTGAGTCAAAACTTTCTTAAGGGGAAAGAAGTAGTGAGATATCAGTTTTAGTTCGTCCCCAGTGGAGTCGCCATTTATGTTAGCACTCGGTAAATTTCCTAGAGGTTGAAAAAGAAGAAATATACTAAGGTAACCTTAACCAACCACTTTAGAGCTGGGATCTAGCCCTTCCAGCTCCAGAGAGGGATCTCTCTGTATGATTTAGCTTTGTTTTATTTTCAGATATTAGGCTAGTTGAAGGAATCGTTGGTTTTGTTGTAAAGGGTTTGTAAAGTTGGTTGAGACAAACTACACATCCATTGGGCTATGGGGTCTGTTTTAAATCAAATTCGAGAAATAACCAGAAACGCCAAAGAAGTTTTCCACAGGGCGAGGTAATACATTCACTGGATCTTTAATATTCAAAATGATGAATGGAAGAACAAATGAGGAAAATAACTTCAACTAACAAGCAGTTAAGAATTTATTAATTGAAGATATTTAGAAGATAAACATTTAAATCTCTAGAATCGGAAACAGGGTATCAGAGATAAATCCTGCAACATAACGCTATTCGTAGAGATTAGATTCAGACAACAAAATGAAATACGGAGAAAGAAAACATTAACTCAGAGAATCACATCACCAGTGAACATACGCAAGAATCCTGTAAAATGCCTCTTTTTATTAATGGTCGATCTCTTCAAAAATGATACAGCTCAATAGCAATCGGGTGTGCAAATCAACCACACCTCAATACATCAGAAAATGAAGTATTTATAAAACAAAACACATACGCTCCTGTCATAACTGATCAGGACGTGGTCATACTATTTTTAGACTAACTATCTTAACTAATCAAAACCGCTTTGATGACTCATTACAAATGTATACTGAATTTCAGGGGTAGGCCATTGGCGAGGTGCCTCCACAACCTCTGCTGACACGACAGCTGACTGGACGCGACAGCTCATTTTCTTAGTCTATTAGATCGCACAGTTCTTCCCATCTGTTGTGACCTGGCACGGTGACTTTAAGCAACCTCTGGTACACTTCATCCATGTCTGTGTACTTAGCAAATGTAGGTTTGATGACGAAGACGTGCTTAATTTCATGCTAGATACTAATATCCAACTGCAAGGCATCCATGAATGCTCTTCCTGTGATGCTTCCCTGTATACCTGCAAACTTAGAAATGTCCCTGGACACTTCGGTCAGCTTTTTCTTATAATCAGGAAGGGTCATTAACTTGTCATTAATGACCTTCATACCAGGCAGGCCCTTCCTTTGCAGAGCATCTATTTTACTGAAAAACCTCTGCACTCCTTGGTCCATGACTTGGATCTTCTCTTCTAGCTGCAGCATGAGACTTCTTTTGCTTAGAACTCTTTTCACTTCCAATATGGTCTCAGTCCTGTCTTCAATTTTAAATTCCTCGAGTTCCTCCCGGGTCTTGGAGTTCAGGAACCTTATGATTTCGATAGCTTGGGCCAGCATGTCTCCCAGCTCAGTTTTGATTTTCTCCACAGCCTGCTTGCTCCTTTCGAGCAACTCGTTTTGTTCAAACATAATTTGAACCATTGGCCAGATTTCATTAATGGACCTATAAATATTTGTCCACACAAGTTCTTTAACCTCAGCCAAGGTCTTTCCCGCCATTGTCTGTTTCTGGAGCTGCTGCAACTCCTTCCTGATCTGCTCATTCACCTACTTCTCCTTTGACAGACTCGTCTGAAAAGAAGTCTTCAGCTCTTGGATATTCTCCAATTCTTTCTTGAGCCTGTTGATTTCTGATTCTTGCAAGTTCATTCTCTCCATAGACTTGGCCACGTCTATAGCTCCTTCTGGTAGGGGAAATGTCATTCCAGATGGGATGACTGTCACCATTGGTGTTGCAATTGGGATAGCACTCAATGGAATGCCTTCCATTGGCTTTGCCTTCTCTTTATCCTTGAGCAGTCTCTCCATCTCTGCCTCCATCTCCTTTGACTGCGCATTCTGCTCCAGGAGTAATTTCAGCATCTCATCTTTTTCACCTTCTTTTTCAGTTATTTCTTTGGCCTGTGGGTCCTCCGTTGGAGGGAGCTTTAGCTGTTTTCTCAATGAGGAAATGTCAGAATTTTTCTTTTTAATCATCTCCTCCATGGCCTTGACATTTGTAGGATCATACCCTATCTTGAGGACCAGCTCCTCCAGTGTCTTTATCCTGTTATCTTTCGCGAAGGAAGATAATTTTTCCAGCTTCAATTGAGTCTGGTCATTGCTCAGAGCTACCCGAAACTTTGATGCAGAAGTTGAAGCGTGGGCCAAAGTGTGAAAAATCATCTCTCCCATTTGCTTGTGCAGATCTATCTGATCTGCCAGATGTACATCTTTTGCTTGAAACTCGAACGTGGCCCTCTTGTAATCAGATATCACCTTTGGATCAGGCACTTGTGCTTGTAGGAATGCCATATGCATCCTACCCTTCTCTGTATCAAATGTTGAAAGCAGTCTATGCTGGGTCGTGGATGACTGCTTTTGGAACTGTGCATAAGTGCTGCCAGTGAGCGTCTGATTCTTCTTTTTGATCATGTCATATTTTTCAAAAATGCCCAACTTGGGCCCAGTCTTGCTTGGCAGAGTATCCAAGGGAGAATCTTTGGGTTCTATTGCTTTCATTCCCTCTTTATGATGACTAGAACTGAAAGGAAAACTGAATTGCTTGGCCCCAGTGGTGGCCACTGTGGTAGTCACTGTGGTAGCTTCTGTTGTAGTGGCGGGCGTTGAGACTGTCTTCGACTTTTTGGAGTGAATTTGGAATTCTTCCGATGACACCTCTGTTACAGGAGGAGATGACTCTTGTCGGGGCCTCTTCTCCTTGAGGACCTGAGGTGTGGTAGCGGGCAGCGCAATTGTTGAGGGTTCCTGATGTTCCAAGTCTAGCAAAGTGTCAGGCAGCCAAACTGTCTGATTCGCGAACTTCTCGATCTCTGGCTTGGGGTCGTGCACATACGGGGCATTTTTGTTTTTTACCCTCATGTCCGAAATGATACCGTGGGGATCATAATGCCAGATGAAACTCGTAGAGAATTTCATCTCCTTCAAAATTCGATCTGCTTCCTCCCCTGCGCCTCGGTTATTGCAGATAAAAGGACCAATTTGTCCTTTGATTCCTAACTGTTTCTTTTTCTTAAGGGAAACAAAATGAATATCATCAGAATTCATAATTTGCCTTATATATTCTAAAGCAAAAATCCTTACCGGTACATATCGAGGCAGTTTATAGGGCGCCAATTCGCACCCAAAGACTCTGATTTCTATGTGATTCTGGCATAAATACCAGTCCCCGGTCTGAACGTTGTCTGAGAGATGCAGGATCCTTTGGACTTCATCATTAATGCATGGCTCAGGCATGCCACGCAACATACTTACCACAGGGTGGTAAAACCGGTCAATAAATGTTGTGAAGTCATACTCGGCCGAATTGTACTTCAGGAGGGAAGTCCATGCAGTGACTGGCTGGGGCTTCCCGTCGGCGTCCATATTTTGCAGGGAGAAATTGAACCTGTCGGCTTGGAAATAGAGGAACATGTAAGCCAGAATGGATGAATATCTAAACATGCCTTCGGTGGCGAAATTGACGAACTACTCATGGATATTATTTGCCAGGAAGGTGTTGTAGTCGAACTGTGTGGTTGGTTGCTCGTCGTTCGAGAGGATGGACAGAAAACCCATGATGGGATCATCCACCCACTGATCAGAATAGTATCCAAGAAGGGCACACAGAGAAGAAATAATCTGATTCCCTTTGGTGGAAAACATAGACGAGGGGTATGGGGGGTTGGTGGATGGGAGTGGAGCTGAAGTGGGAAGAAAGAGCTCGAAAATCTGAGCTCTTTGCGGGAAAGCCATCTTCTGGTAAAGCTCGGTGAGGATTTATAGGCTAAAGGGGGACGCGGATTCCGCTCGGGTGATTTGTAACATCTGGTCGATGTCCTCAAGGGTAATGAAGAAAAGAGCTTCTTCGGAAGAAGAAAGGATGGCTTTCTGGTTAGGGACGTAGTGGGCCTGGCATTGGAGCGTGAACTCGGGGAAATTATGGATTTGAGGGAAGAGGTACAGAGGTAAATTGGACTCCCAGAGTCCAATTTCTTCGCTCTGGTCCAAGAAAACCTCCCGGAGCCACAACTGGAGATCAGAGAAGTCGAAACTGCATATGGTATCGGCTATCAAATGGTCCTTGTCGACTAGGGGAATTTTATCTAAGTCAACCGGAGGAGGAACGAACGGATTCTCTTCCTCTTAAGCTGGCTTCGTTTTAGACACCATCTCAGCGACTGTACCTGCAACAAACAACGTTAGTGGGGTCTACTGGGGGTGGAGGAAAATGACGGGGAAGCAATGGGAAGACGATAGATACATTCTCTGGTGCGATGAATGGTTCTGGCGCGAGGGATGAATAACGAGTGAAAATTGTCACAACGGTATATTTATTCAAAACTGGGTCGGTCGGACGCGGGAAAATGGTCAGCCTGACAACGGGCATATTATCCAGTTATTAATGGACAATGGGCCACTTGGGGTGATCTGGCAGGTGACAGTAACCAAAGTATACGGACGACTGACGTGGGGGTTTGTGATTGGGCGTAAAAGTCGCCAAAGGGGGTTGGCCATGAATGGAAAGGTGAAGGCATGACAGCAGGGACTGACAGCAGTTATGGGATGGGACTCAGACCCGGATGTGAGTGGGACAAGTGGGCTCAGTGGAGGGTGACGTTCAGGGGTGACGGGTTGTCAGTTAGCGGGTGGGGGATGTGACCTCTGGACCAATAGAAATGTGCCATATGTAGCAAGGGGCCCGCCGGAAAGAATATTCATTCTGGACC
>WSFP011473762.1:0-17310 GCA_009831015.1 Picea engelmannii
TTAGTTTTTGTTTAGTTCTTGTTAATAGCTTTATTGTTTTCTTTCTAACCTTTTACCATACAGCTGTCATGACTAGCAGAGCCCAACTAGGCATGTAAGCACTCACTTTTTGCTCACACAGCGACGAGAAGAGTGCAAACAGTAGTGAAAGCAACAAATTATTAGTTGATTGTAGGGAATTTATATAAGTTAGGTGCAGATGGAATATTGAGATGGTGTGTACTCAAACATGAAAGGTCGATTATACTTGAAGAAGCACATGATTGGATTGTTGGAGGACACTACATAGGAAGGGAAATGACTCAAAATATTTTATGCATAGGGCTTTGGTGGCCTATGCTTCATAAATATGTGAATGAGTATTGTCAGTCCTGTGATGTATGTCGAAGAGTGGGAAAACCATCTAGGAGAGAGGAAATTTCGTTAAATTCACAGGTTACGTTACAAGCATTTGATAAGTGGGCCATTGAATTTGTCGGACCAATCAATCCACAAGAAAGAAGATCAGGGGCAAGGTATATCATCACTGCGACAGAGTACTTGACAAGGTGGGTAGAAGAAACACTACTTATTGATTGTACTGTGGGGACTGCTACATGATTTCTATTCAAGAATGTAGTCACGAGGTTTGGATGTACGCACATATTATTTAGTGATCAAGGTACACACTTTATGAACAAAACAATTGTCGCACTGACTGAGGAGTTTTAGATTCATCATCAAAAGATTACACAATATCACCCTCAAGCCAATGGCACAGTGAAATATTTTAATAAAATCTTAGAGAATGCTTTGACAAATATTTTCAATGTAGGGAGATATGATTGGGACTTACGAGTCCCTGCAGTACTATGGGCTTACAAAACTAAAAGTAAGAAGATGAAAAGACATACACCTTTTCAGTTAGTCTATGGACAAGAAACAATGATTCTAATGGAGTTCATTCTACCTAGATTACACATTACAACAATCAATGAACTCTCGGATACTGGCGTGATAGAGGAGAGGTTTGCGTAGTTAGTACATATTGAGTAGGACTTCTTTATTGCAGATTTTCATGAGCAAGTTCAGAAAGAAAGAGAGAAGGATTGGCACAATCGCCACATTAAAAAGAAGAAATTTCAAGTCGACGATTTGGTAGTAATCTTTGACAAAAAGTATATGTAGCATCCCAGGAAGTTTCACATGCATTGGTTAAGACCTTATGTGATCCATCAAGTAATTGAGATGGGTGTTGCGCTGTTGGAAACCTTGAATGGAAAATTCCTGGAAGGAATGGTGAATGGGAGTCGACTAAAAAGTAATTGGGGTTGCACCATAACCCTTGTATTATAGTAGTTGTAACATAGTAGAAAAAAAAAACAAGGAAAACCAAATACAAAGTAGAAAAAGGAACAAAATCAAACAAAAATTAGATATAAGAAAAATAAAAAAGAGCGTTGGAATACCAAGGTATCAGAACCTACGTCAGACGAGACTGCCTGCACATGATGCATATGACATGAAAAAGACCCAATTTGTAGTTTGGCGATGACAAGACCATTAAAAGTAATAAGGAATGGAAATGATAGTTAGGCCATAGGTATGACAAGTCATAAAAGCATCGTATCAGTCTTAAATAGGAAATGCTACCATAAACCACAGACATATCAACGGTATGAGAGGAAAATCATAAAACAATTTTGGCAATAAAGGAACATTTAGTTATCAAGTCACCAACCACGATGACAGATTGGATGAGGAAGTTAAGGCAGGATGAGACATGTGTACTTGGCATGAAAGAAAAAAAATAGTAAGAAGTCTAAAAAATCCAAGTCATTGTTGCATTCAAGCGGGAGTGAATAGAGCTGAATTACCAGAGCCAAAATTCCAGAGCCGAGTTCATGCAACTCGCACAAACACACAAAGTTAGTCCAAGACATCATCACACAAGTAGAATGGCACCGCCGAGAGTGGGAGGATCATCCAACACAACGAAGAAACAACCAAAATGACCAGTAGCAGACGTGGATCTCGAGGAGGTAGCCAAAACTTTGACTCTGGTGCCACCAACAGTTTTTCGTAGAGACTATTTACCCCTAAGGATGGATGACTCCCCACCAATCAATGTACCAGTGAATGCCAAGTACCCATTTCTGATAGCTCCAATCCTAACCGACGTTAGCAGAGAATAATATATGCTCAGGAAGATAACCAATTTGAATTTTATGGATCATGATATCATAGATACACAAAAATTCCTTGAATTGGCTAGGGATCAGTATTTATGCACGAAGACCGTCCCAGGAACAAGAACAATTATGGTAGAGACACAAGAATGGGCGTTAGTCTTAGAGAAAGGAGGGATACTAAACTTGTTCGAAATTCCACATTTTGGACAAAGTACGAAAATTGATTCATGTGTCAAGGTGTTACTCAGATGTGATCATGGGGGGACACTTTGGCTTGATCCCCTAGTGTCGATTGATACTACTCTGATTGCGCATATCACAGGGTTATGAAAAGTGTATATTTTAACCTTGTACAATTATTTACTGCAAACAAATTTTCAGTAAAAGAATATAAAAGATACAATAGAAAATACACACACTACACATATATTTTTCCCTGGAAACCCAAATCGGGAAAACTAGCATATTCTCTGTTCATTCATAGTGATACATTGTTTACAATAAAATATACATATAGGAATCAATGACATCCAAAACCCTAACCCAATGAAATGGATGATTCAACAACCCTCATTCCTTAACTGGAAATATATAACCATTGGAAAAAACCATGTGCCGAAAAACCTTCCCAACAATGGACACAAAAATCAAGGTGACATGAAAAACGAGGCAAAAATGCGACATGTTTCCTGAGTAATTTTTTTTTTCTCCAGGGAGATTCCCTTGAACCCCCGCACACCTGGCGCAATGTAGCAGACTCTGTATCTAGTCGTGAGAAGAATATAACACATACCCAACATTATCACACTTTTTGTTTTCTTTGTATACATGGGGTTACAGGGTTACATATTCAACAATCTAGGGCATTGATGCCTATGGATCCTCTACACCAAGAGAACTTATCCAGGCTCACAAATTTTGTTAATGAATCTGAAACATTATTCAAAGTTTCCACATTCATCAACAACACTTTCTTTTATTCAACTATGTCTCTCACAAAGTGATATTGAATATCAATATTCTTTCCCTTTGAATGATAAGCCAAGTTCTTCGCCAAAAAAAATTCACTCTGACTGTCACACTCTATCCTTACATATTTCTATACCAACCCAATACCTGAACACAATCTTTGTAACCATAATGCTTCCTTACTTTCATGAGTGGCTGCCATGTATTCAAATTTTATAGTTGAAAGTGCCACTACAACCTGTCTTTTGCTCATCCAACTGATTGCTTCTCCAAAGAGGTTAAACACATACCCACTTATAGATCTCCTACAATATAGATCTCTAGCCTATTCTGCATCCACAAAGACATGTATGTCCAACACTCTTTCCAATCTTGGTCTTCCTTGGTCGCACAATCCATAGCTAGCAGTTCCACACAAATACCCGAAAACCCTTTTTACTTGTGTCCAATGCTCCTTCCCTGGTTTTGACATATACTTGCTCAAAACTCCCATTGCATGTGAAATGTATGGTCTAGTACAAACCATTTCATACATCAAACTACAAACTACACTCAAATATGGAACACAAGACATTTCCTCCTCCTCTTCCTGTGTCTTGGGACACTGATCCGCAAATAAATTTACACCAACATGAATAGGGACCCTGACCAATTTACATTCCTACATATTAAACCTCTACAATATTGTCTCCACAATATTTTCTCTGATTTAACTAGAGTTTCCTCTTTTTTTGATATCTTTTTATTTCCATAACCAAAATGAAATTTGCAACACCAAGATCCTTCATGTCAAATTTAGAGGACAATTGAGTTTTCACATCCTGGATAATATCCTTGTTGTTTCCTATCAACAACATGTCATCCACATACAAGACCAAATAAATCAAATGATCACCAATTAATTTAAAATACACACAATGATCCTCTTTGCTTCTTGTGAAGCCAAGTCCCAGCATATAAGTATCAAATTTTTGATACCACATCCTTGGTGATTGTTTTAAACCATACAGGGACTTTTTCAACTTGCATACTGGCTCCTTTCCCTTCACAACAAATCCTTTTGCCTTCTTCATATATATTTATTATTCCATATCCCCATGTAGGAATGTTGTCTTCACATCCATCTATTCTACTTCAAAATCAAACGCAACAACAATAGATAACACAAATCTTATAGAAGTTAACTTGGCAACAGGAGAAAAAATCTCACCAAAATCAATTCCCTCAAACTAGGAATAACCCTTTGCTACTAACTGAGCTTTGTATTTCTCCACTTTTCCTTCTGCATTCAACTTCTTTTTAAATACCCATTTTCTTCCAATGGGATTTATTAAAAAATATGTTGAGCCCTAAATAGTGGCTCATTACCCCTTAATTGGGTCATATTACATTAGTAATGTTATTTTATTTATGTCAGCTTTATTCCATTAGTTGTAATTATACCTCCTAGTCTCCTATATATACTAGGGATACATTTTCATTTGGAATCATCTTGTAATTGTACATTTATGTGGGAATAAGGAGGTTTCCCCCTCGAAGAGTCTTATTATTTGAATTTCTCTATTTTTCAAGGCATTGAGTACTTATTCTGGGGTTTTTCTATGCTATATTGATATTTGGTTCTTAACATATGGTATCAGAGCTCAAGGTCTTGGGGTTTCGCTGCTACATCTGAGACACCTTGGAATTTTCACTATAACATTTTTTCTACAAAGTTTTAGAAGGAACGACTTGGAGGATATTTATTATACAGAGCAAGGTACGTTGTTTTACAATTTCAGCTCATGAGGCCTTATACTTTCAGAGATACAGCATGTGCAAGATAGGGTTCTGGAATCATACTGAACTGATTCATTGTGGAATTTTTGCTATAAATTTTTTTCTGTAATGTTTCAGACCCTGAAATATGGAGGCTATATATAGAAATTAGTGAGGTATCTTTGGTAAAAAGTTCAGCTTCTAGGTCATCTTACATTTTCAAATAAATCCTGTGAAAGATAGGGTATTTGACTAGTCCTATTGACTAGTCTCAAGAAGGTGTTCCAGGTAAAACAATCATAACTTATTCCTAGAGTATCCAAATTGAGTGAGACAAGTTTCATTGGATAGTGGAAAGTCTGTAGTATTTATGGTACGAGTTTCATAAATTTATATCAATTATTTTGTGCAGGGAACGCTATACAAGTGAGATATCCAGGAAAGGCAAAAAATCAGCAAGTTGTGGGGAAGTTACCGTAAATTCCATTTGGCACATCCAATTTTGATCAGACCTGTGTCATTGTAGAGAATAAATATCAGAGAACTACAAAAAATAAAGTTTCATACCTAGAAGGGCAGAAATTTTGGAGATACAATAGAAGAAATATTGTCTAGCAAAACCACCTCAAAATCAAAGTTCAAAAGTGATACCTCACCAACATGGCACCCAAAAAGGGAACTTCTACACCAAATAAGCCTCCAGACAATCCTACATGGACTCTTGATGAAGGTGAAGAAATGCGTAGGGACATAAATGATTTACAAAAGAATATAGTAACAAAAGATGAACTACAAGAGATGATGGATTCAACAAAAGCTAAGTTTGAGGTAATAAATACTAATATGGATGGTTTAAAAGGGGAGATCATGGAAGGATTGAAAAAATTCCTAATAGAGAGGACACCTGAAAGTGAAAATGCATCCCATGAAATTCATGATGAGGACACAAGGAAGGTGAATCAAGAATGGAGAAACTCCAACTTTGGGTTGAAGATCAACCATGTTCCTAAGATCGATATGAGGAATTTTCATGGAAAGGACCCAATCACATGGATACTTCATATGAAGCAATTATTTGATCTACATAATGTGCCACATACACAAAAGGTATGAATTGCTTCTTTATATTTAGAACCCAATCAGTTTGTATGGTATCGATGGCTTTGTTCTTGCAAATCACTCGTCACATGGAAAATTTTCACGAAAGAAATGATAGAACACTATGAAGATACAAGGAGAAATACCTTCTTTAGCCAATTGATAAATCTCAAGCAAAAAGGTTCAGTTACAGAGCACATTGAGAACTTCCAAAGATTGAATATAAAGGTAACAAATATTCCAGATGAGCACTTGATTTATGTATTCATAGGAACTTTAAAGGATAATATTCGACATGAGGTTTGCCTTTGGGAACCCAAACCATTGGAGAATGCATTTAGGGTGGCAAGAAATGTTGAAAATAAAAATATGGCTATGGCTACTAGAAGGACCAATCCTACCATCTATAGATAGAATAATGCTCCTTCTTCTAAAACACCTCAACCTACAAGGTTGACACCTCAACAATTAGAGGAAATAAAAGAAAAAGGTTTTTGATTTAATTGTGACAGCAAGTACAGTAAGGGACATAAGTGTGGTGAGAAGAAATTATTCTACATAGATTGTGAAGAGGAAGATTAACAAGAACAAGAATGAGAACCATCTCAAGATGAAAATTTAGAAGCAATTTCGTCTGAAGAGTTGACTCCCACGATATCTTGTAATGCATTGGCTGGAATTAACACTCCTCAAACCCTCAATATCGAAGGATATATCAAAAATAAAAAGGTAATAGTCCTAATTGATTCTGGAAGTACTCATAATTTCATTCACTATCAATTAACCAAAAATCTCAATTGCTTTGTATATCCAGTGCCAGAGTTTCAAGTAATGATTGTAGATGGAGGAACTATCAATTGCTCAAGAAAATGAAATAAGATCATCTTACTATGGGGGAATATGTAATGAGTAGTCCAATGATTTCTATACCCATGGGTGGTGCTGACGTTGTACTAGGAATCCAATGGTTACAATCATTAGGAACAATGGCTTTTAATTTTCAAGAACTTTTCATGAAATTTTCATTGGAAGGAAAATAAATTGAGTTAAGAGGTATCACAGGGAAACCCGGTATGGTGATAGGCTCTAATGGCATGAAAAAATTATTGAAAAAGGGGAATCAAGGTGTTATTGCACAACTATGCTCACTATATGTTTAAAAATCTAAGACATTTGTTCCTCAATATCTCCAAGAGATCATTGATAATCATTCCAAAGTATTTGAAGATATTTCCAAAGGTCTTCCACCCACTCGAAATCATGATCATGATATTTACCTAATTCCTGGGAGTGTTCCTCCTAACATCAGGCCATACAGATACCCTTATGACCAGAAGAGTGAAATTGAGCGCATGGTTGAAGAAATGTTAGAGGCTGACATTATTAGACCTAACCAAAGTTCTTACTCTGCACTGGTGGTAATGATATTCAAGAAAGATGGCTCATGGCGTATATGTCTAGATTATAGAGAGCTCAACAAGATCACTATTAAAGATAAGTTTCCCATTCCCATCATTGATGAATTGTTAGATGAACTACATGGACCAATATATTTCAAAAAGTTGGATCTTCGTTCAAGGTATCATCAGATTATAATGAAGGAAAAAGATATCCCAAAAACAACATTTCGAACTCATTGTTAGAAAAACAGGACCGCAGAGAAATAAAATAAAACAAATGCAGAAAAAACACACAGAAGATACACAATACAATAAAGATACATATTTACGTGGTTCACCCAGTGTGGGTTACGTCCACCAGAGAAATTGCCAGGTCCTTCCTTTATTATTATCCAACAAATGAATGGATACAACCTACAAAAAAACCCACTGTAACTTCCTCTTCTTTCTCTCACAGTCTCCTCTCTCAGAATGCAATACTTGCCATATTGCATATCCACAATACATTTCCCTCATAATAGAGGGTTTCCTTCTAGGGAAAAAAACCCTAACATAATTTCTACTGTTAGATCTGCGACCTTATAATGAACGGTCCAGATTTACAATGAAATTACAATATACATTTACAAGGTAATTTTTCCTTCAGGGGCTTCGCCCCTGATCCCCAATCAGGGGACGCTACCCCCAAAACCCTTCTGGGGATCCAATTTCCCCTGAACCCCCCAGATGGGGAGATAGCCCCCCTGGACCCCGCATAGGGGGTACACCCCCTTCTGCACTCCCCCACGTGGAAGAGTGTACATACTTCTAGGAAGTAAAGTATTCATGGGTTCTAAACACGACTAAAAGCAAGGACCTCTAAATCAGGAAGATAATCAGGCTCCAAAACTAACACTCATGAAGTCCATTATGAAATTTTGGCCTTACAGATGCACCTTCCACATTCCAAGGGTTGATGAATTCCATTTTCAATCCCTTCCTTCGAAAATTTGTGTTAGTATTTTTTGATGATATACTAATCTATAGCAAGTATTGGGAGGACCATGTGAAACATGTTGAGAAGGTGCTACAACTACTAAAAGAGCAACAACTATATGCCAAACCATCCAAATGTTTGTTTGGAGTGAAGGAGGTAGAGTATTTGGGTCATATTGTATCTCATGAAGGTGTCAAGGTAGACCCTAACAAGATTAAGGCCATGATGGACTGGCCAATTCCCAAAACATTGAAGAATATTAGAGGATTTTGGGGTTTGATAGGTTACTACCACAAGTTTGTTCGGCACTATGGAAGAATAACAACACCTTTAACATCACTGACTAAGAAGGATGCATTTTCATGGACTCCAAAGGAAACTAAATCTTTTGAACAACTTAAAGAGGTGATGTGAAAAGCTCCTGTCTTGACCACTCCATACTTCACAAAAACCTTTATTGTGGAATATGATGCCTCAGGAAATGGAATTGGTGTTCTCCTAATGCAAGAAGGAAGGCCCCTAGCTTTTGAAAGTCGACCACTCAAGGGAAAGGACTTACACAAACCCATTTATGAGAAGGAAATGATGGCAATACTACATGCATTGAAGACATGACATCCTTACCTAATAGGTAGGCACTTCAAGGTCAAAACAGATCATGATAGTCTTAAATACTTCTTGGAACGAAGACTACCTTCAGAAGAACAACAAAAATGGGTAACCAAGATATTAGGTTATGATTTTGAAATCGTCTATAAAAAAGGGAAGAAAAATGTTGTGGCAGATGCACTCTCAAGAAAGGATGAAGATGTTGAGGCATTTCTCTGTGCTATATCGATCATCCAACTTGATTGGATAATACAAGCAAGGGATGAATGTAATAATGAAGAAAAAGTGTGGACTCTCATTCAAAGGTTGCAGCAGGATTCTAGTACATCAGATACATTTACATGGAAAAATGATTCACTATGGTACAAAGATTGCTTATATTTATGTAAGAAATCCCAACTCAAACAAAAGGTACTATTTGAATTGCACACCTCTCCAGTAGGAGGGCACTCAGGATTTTTGAAAACCTACCATAGGGTCAAGAAGGAATTTTTTTGGGATGGCCTTAAAACTGATGTTCAAAGGTTTCTAGCATAATGTTTGGTTTTCCAAGAAAATAAGGTGGAAACAATTAAGACCCCATGTCTTTTACAACCATTATCCATCCCAAGTCAACATTGGGAGGAGGTTTCCATGGATTTCATCACAGGGTTATCAAAGTCTAAAGGAAAGAGTGTCATCATGGTGATTGTTGATAGACTGACCAAGTATGCACACTTTTGTGCACTCTCTCATCCCTTCAAAGGCAATATAGTTGCCACCGCATTCATGGATACAGTTCAAAAGCTACATGGAAACCCAAAGATTATTGTAAGTGAAAGAGATCCCATCTTCACTGGACATTTTTGGACATAATTATTTTCTTGTTTGGGTACTCAATTGGTTCATAGCTCATCCTATCATCCTCAATCTGATGGACAAACCGAGATAGTGAAAAAATGTCTAGAAGGCTACCTTCGTTTCTTTGTCTCTGATAAAAAAACACAATGTTTCAAATGGTTACCCTTGGCAGAATAGTGGTATAACACTTCCTTTCATACTGCAACAAAAATGACACCATTTATGGAACTCTATGGATACCACCCTCCTTCCATCACTTATTCTCTAAAATAAAAATCTAAGGTTCAAGGAGTGGAAGATCACATTGAACATCAACAACAAGTTCTCAAAATATTAAAGGAAAACTTGACCATGGCACAAAATCGCATGAAACAACAAGAAAATCAACATCGTAGTGAAAGAAGTTTTGAAGTAGGGGATTTGGTGTTTTTAATACTACAACCATATAAACATATGTCCCTCAAGCAATCCAAGAAGGATAATAAATTATCACCAAAGTACTATGGCCCTTATAAGGTGTTGCAAAAGATTGGTACTATGGCATACAAATTGAAGTTGCTTGCATCTTCACGAGTACACCGAGTTTTCCATGTTTCATGATTAAAGAAGGTTATAGGTGACAAGATCCCATTTCAAACTATATTGCCAGAACTTGACGAGGAAGGAAAAATCATATTGGATCTGGAAGCCATCACTGACACAAGAATTTGCCAGTTGATGAATAGATCCATTTCAGAGTATCTCATTAAATGGAGGAAACTACCAGCTGAAGATTCCACTTGGGAAGATGAGTCTTTTATATAGAAGCATCTAGAGTTACTCAAGCGTTGCAAACAACACTTGTATCAAGGGGAGGGGCATGTTAAGCCCTAAATAATGGCTCATTACCCCTTAATTGGGTCATATTACATTAGTAATGTTATTTTATTTATGTCGGATTTATTCATTAGTTGTAATTATACCTCCTAGTCTCCTATATATACCAAGGATACATTTTCATTTGGAATCATCTTGTAATTGTACATTTGTGTGGGCATAAGGAGGTTTCCCCCTCGAAGAGGCTTATTATATGAATTTCTCTCTTTTTCAAGGCGTTGAGTACTTATTCTGAGATTTTTCTATGCTATATTGATATTTGGTTCTTAACAAAATACCAAGCCTCATTCTTATCCAAGGCTTCCATTTCTTCATCCATGAACTTTTTCCAGAGTTTTCCATCCTCTGAATCCACTACCTTCCTGATATTTCTAGGATCATCATCAATAATAGACAAAGAAAAATTTGAACGAAAATCAGATGGGTTATACCTTTCTGGTAGCCTTCTTTCTCGAACCAATCTCCTCAATATTGGAGTATGGGGATATTCTTCTTCTCATTCCTATTCTTCTATAGAGTATGATTCATCATCCTTTAAATCAAACTCTATTTTATCTGGTTCTTCCTTACTTGGTAGGACTTCCTGTTTAACAATATCCTTCATTTCTCTAAATACCGCATCTGGACTATACACAACCTTCTTAGTTTCTGGGTTCCAGAGCTTATAATCTTTGAGACCATATTTATACCCAATAAAAAAACACTTTTCAACATTCCTATCTACCTTACTCATGTTTTCCTTTTGAGCATGAACATAGGCCTCA
Source organism: Picea engelmannii (assembly GCA_009831015.1). Lineage (NCBI taxonomy): Eukaryota > Viridiplantae > Streptophyta > Pinopsida > Pinales > Pinaceae > Picea > Picea engelmannii. Next base: position 11,462 of record WSFP011473762.1, read on the forward strand.
CAACCAAATACCTTGAGATGTGTGAGAGAAGGTTTCTTACCAGTCCATACCTCTTGTGGAGTCTTTTCATCCAACGTTGATGAGGGTGATTTGTTGACCAGGTAACATATAGTACCCACTTCCTTTTCCTATAATTTTTTTCCTAACCCAACACCACTGAGCATACACCTTGATTTTTCCATCGATGTATTGTTCATCCTTTATGAAACTCCTTTCTTCTGAGGTGTATATGGATTAGTCTTCTTCCTTTGTATACTACACTTCGTACACAATTCTTCAAATTTGTTCCCGCAGGAATCTATGCCATTATCTATCCTCGGCACCTTAATTATTTTCTTTGTTTGATTCTCAACAAGAGCCTTAAACTCTTTAAACCTGTCAAAGACTTCATATTTATTCTTGAGGAAACATATCCTAGTATTCCTAGAGAATTCATCTATAAATGAGACATAGCACACAGATTTTCCTAATGATCGAACCAACACAGGTCCTAACACATCACTGTGAACTAGCTGTAAAATTCCTTCCACCCTCGCTGCACTAAAGGGGAATCTTACCCAATTATTCTTCCCATATACACAATGTTCATAGAAATAAAAATATATAGAGAAGTTAGACATTCCTTCAACCATACCTTTACTGTGTAGTAGTCGAAGACCCTTCTCTCCGATATGGCCCAGTCTTTGATGCCACAACACAACCTTTTCTCCAAAGACTGTAGGAGTTATTTATTCTTCAAATCCAATACCAGAAACAATGTAACTATTACACCCATCAGTAATAGCGCTTCCTTGCAGATTATACAGAGTTCCAAACCGAAATCCCTTCAACAACACCATTTCTCCTTGAACCATCCTACTGGTTTCCTTTTCAAATATTTTTTTTACCCCTGCATCGCCCATTTTTCTTACATAAATCAAAATTTTGGCCAAACTTGGGATGTGCAGAACACCAGGTAGTGTTCTAATCCTTCCATCTATGAGCCTCAACTTGACTTTTCCTCGTCCTATGATTTTGGTTGTTGAGTCATCACCTCCATCATACCTTTCATATTCACAGAACCAATCGCTGTGGGGAGTCATATGAAAGGATGCACCTGATTCAAACAACCATGCCTCCTGATCCACATATGTGCTTGAAGAAGACAAGTACACATACCCTCCTTCTTCCTTGGACGTATTTTCCTCTGTAGAAGGAGCTTCTTTAGATCCCTTCTTTTTCTCAAATTTGGATCTACACTGCTTCTTGTAGTTCCCTTATTTTCCACATCTCCAACATACCTTTACAAACTTTCCAGGAGATTTATATCTACCCTTAGACCTAGATCTCCCACTTGAGGAGTTAGATCTATTTTTTTCCTGGGAGTGTCCTCTTGAAAATAATGCATTTGTTCTCTTTCCTTCCATGTTCTTTCGTCTCATCTCCTCCAACAACAAGGATGACACCACTTCATCAAACTTCAAGGTAGTTGTATTACTACCTATGGCCACAACCAGACTATCCCATGAGTATGCTAAATCCCATAGTAAACTGATACACTTATCTTCATATAAAATTTTAATCTCAACAGATACTAACTAACTTACCATAGTATTGAAGGCATTCAAATGCTCTGCCACCGAGTCTCCATCTCTCATCCTCAAGTTATACAATTTCTTTCTCAGGAATAGTTTATTTACTAGGGACTTATACTGATACAACTTCCCCAAGTTATCCCATAAATATTTGGCTATAGCTTCCTCTGACACATTTAGTAATAATGAATTTGAGAGACACAGTTAGATTGTTCTCTTCTCCTTCCTTTCCAACTTTTTCTAGTCATCTACTGAAGTTCCTGTAGGTGCAGTTGCTGAATCCACCACAATCCATTGATCTCTATCCACCAACAGATCTTCCATCTTGAGCTTCCACAACGCAAAAATTTACCCATTAAACTTCTCAATCTCCATTTTCGAATTTATCACCATTTCTTTTCACCTAAAAAATCAATACCACATGTCTCCCACTATAATAAGGCTTATCTCAGTCCTGATCCAAACCCTTGACTACAAAGGCATCCCCCTGAAGCCAACAAATATCTGATACCAAATGTAGATTTTAACCTTGTACAATTATTTACTACAGACATATTTTCAGTAAAAGAATAGAAATGCTACAATGACAAATACACACATTACACATATATTTTTCCCATGGAAACCCAAACAGGGAAAACCAACATATTATGTATTCATTCATAGTGATACATTGTTTACAATGCAATATACATATAGGAGACAATAGTATACAAAACCCTAACCCAATAACATGGATTAGTAAAAAACCCTAATTCCTTAACTGGAAATAGAAAACCATCGAAAAAACCACGTGCCGAAAAAAATTCCCAACAATGGACACGAAAATTGAGGCGACAAGAAAAACGAGGAAAAAATGCGACATGTTTCCCAAGGAAAAAAAATTCATGTAACGAATATAACACATACCCAACACAAATAAGGTGAATACCCAACACTATTTTTCAACAAAATGGGAGAACGATTCCTCTCCAAATCCATGGAAGAAAAAAATTACACATTCAGAGGAAAGAGGGGTATGGATGTCAAGAGCATCAGTGATAAGGATGTTAGGTTTGCGATGTAGGTTTTGGCCTGCAAATTGTTTTGCAAATATCGAAAAGATGAAGTACCTGCAACAATAATTTCAGTAGCAGAAAAATACAAGGAAGGAGTTTAGATGAACTGGGATACATTTTTAGTCAACCGGTTCTAACAAGATTGCATGGAGGCCCAGGAGAAGGGCACCAAATTTCACTATGCATGGTTTATCATCCTCATTGTGATGGTCGAGTGGCAAGAGCCCACATATTACAAACACATACACACTTCAGGTCGCATCCCTTTGGCTGCTAAGTATGCCGACTTGTGGCACACAATAATCAAGAGGTGGAAGAATGACACTGACGCCATTTTTTTATATATATTTACAGATCATGACGACTATAATGGAGACCACCCCACACATACCATAGGAAGCAAACACTGCATATAAGGATATCGAAATATTTAGAGCCGATATGCACCATCTATATGTCCAAGCCAAAAGGGATCATGTTTGGCATTGGTTTCCAACCAGTTACCGGTTGACCATAGAGGACGTAAACTTAATAATCAATGAATGGGAGGAAGAGTGGAAGATACCAACAAATAAGACATGGTCATCAGAAGAGGATGAAGATCGAGAAAAAAGTGAGGAAGAAAAATATCAGACAAATGACACAGGTAATATTCCTGACCATTCTACAGTCCCTGAAGTAGGGCTCAAAAGGAAGGATAAGGGGCCATAATAGGAAGTAGGGGCCCATAATAAAGTTAAGGAACAAAAGAAGACCCCATTTTATATCTTAATGAATGATGATATGGATATGATTGGGTACCAGATACGAGATACCATCGAGGAAATCTGGGAGGAAGTAACCAAGAAGCAAGATGGACAACAAAATAAGGTGTAGGACCAGTTGGGGATACTTAAAAAAATATTAGAAAATGTTTGCATCACGACCATGGAACCAAGGATAGAAGAGGAAAGCACACAGGTGACCATGAACCAATTACCAAGGGATCATCGAACCTCATGGATTGAGGCCATTGCACTAGATTTTCTAGCAGGTGAACTGTAGGAGAAAATAAAGGCGTTGGGTCAACTTAATATAGTCATATCAAGAATACCCATATAAATATTACATGACTTACAAACATAATTGGTGAAATAAATAAAACACACAGGAGATGCATCTCATTGAGACTTGGACATAATAAGGGATGAAAGAGCCCAAGTGAAAGAACAATATGCTATGGCACTTCAACAAAAGAAGGAGATTAAAGGGCGAATAGAGGAAGTTATAAAGAATAATTATGGGGTTGAGGAAAGGGACACGAAAGTACTATAGGAAAAAGATGAAGCTGAAGCTATGGTGCAGAAGAAACAAGAAACTGTCCAACAATTATACAAGCAAGTACTAGAAGTTCCCCTTGTAATAAAATCCATTGTGGAGGAACAACTGTTGACTATTGGTGAGTTCATTAAGGGATTCAGGGAGAAGATACAAGATTTACAACTGAGGAGAAATCTTGGAACACCACTAGAGGTTCATGAAGGTATGGTGAGGATGGCAATGAAAACAATTGCCCATATCAATAAAGTAGAATATTAATGTGAAAAACTTTGCGAGGAGAGTGTGCAGGTGTGGAAAGAGCTCACGGGAGACCCAAAAATTAAGGCCATGAAGTCCAAACTAAGAGAAGTGCAATACCAGGTGCATGAGGCAGTAGAAAAGGTGGAAACACTTCCACCAGTAGAGAGTATGACAATCATTTTGGCTCATTAGCAGGCATGTGTCGAAGTGGAGAGACTGAGGGACCAACAAAAGATCCTGCAACAAAGATTAGGACCAAGGAAGGAAGAAGCAGTAAGTATCATTAGAGAATTGGCCATTTGTCAAGAAAATGTCAAACACGTAGCGATGGAAGAAAAGAACAAGATCACAAACTTGACATCACATGTCATAGAGGAGATAGAAGCAACATAGGCCACATTTGTCAAAGAGGTAGAGGTAACTAAGGCTGCCTCTCAACACTTCATTTCAGCTTGGAAGAACAGGAAACATGCCTGAGTGGCTTGGGATGAGACACAGGTCAGTGTTGGGGGCATGTTGGACAAGAAGTTTTGGATACAATATTGGGAGAAAAACCCAAGTATAAGGAAAGTGCACAGAAGGAAGAAAGTGTGCAGAAGGACAAAGTGTACAGAGAGAAGAAATCATGCAAGAGGAAGACAACAGACCGACAATAGAATAAAGAAAGAGAGTGAGAGAAGAAAGAACAAGAGAAGGATGACATCACAACATTCCAGAAATAACAGAATAGATGAAAAGCTGCATGAAGAGAGAGAAGCAGAAGAAAGCAGTCGAAACAACCAATTAACTGAACTAGCCATGCATTGTAATAGTTTTGGGATAAATAGACTAGGGTTTTAATCCCTAGGTTTTTGAAGTATAAATATGTAACGGGATGGGAGATTAGGGGGCTAGAAAAAGAGGGTATGCCAAAGTAATGAATGTAATAGTTGATTATCAAGAAAACATATGAAGAAAGAGAGAGTTTAGAGGTGATATTGTGTCTTGTGGTATCCATTTTTCTATGTGTTCTTATGAATTATGTTGATATGCTTTGTAGACTAGCCTAGTTTATGGATGAATTGTGGTGTAATATTCATGAATTTAACTGTGAAGAATCTCTGTAATAATAGAAATATTCTAAGAAGAGGAACCTAAAGGAAGTAATACTAACTAGATTCGAATCACACACATAGATAGAAGAAGGAACAATGACTCGAGTATCTGTCTCCCTTTCCCTTACTAGTGTAGAAGCCTAGTTCTTGTAGTCCCAATAGATACCTTGGGTGAGACTTCATCTACACAAGAAGGTGATGCCGAAAGGGCCGATGCCTTATGGTTTTTTTCGTCATAGTTAAACTGAACCTTGGGTCTTACAACCCGTGCACAAACAAGTTAAGCCAACACTTATGATAACCTCAACATCTGTGGGGTATATTGTTGGGGGAGCCTTCAAATACTTATGATAACCTCATCACTCCTACCTTTTATTTTGGGGAATAGAATAAATAATATGAGAGGTAATAAATTACACATTTCACCATAGGAAACCATGGTGAACTTCTATTTCCCTTGTTCCAATGCATGTAACTTGTAGTTCATAGTTGGTAGACTGTATGAATAGAAGAAATAACCCCCAAACATCCAGTGCAATAAGAGTATTCCAGAGTACTAATCT
>WSFP011473763.1:0-17310 GCA_009831015.1 Picea engelmannii
TTTTTTTTTTATAAGGATTTCCAATATCTGATTTTTCATTTTTTTTTATAAGGATTCCCAATATAAGGAATATTGGGATGTTTTAAAAATTATTTACACAGTTGATATCCAGAAATCTGACTTCACAGTTGATATCCAAAAATCTGACTTTTCATATTTTTTTATTTTTTTATTTTTTTTTTATTTTTTATGTTTGGATGTTTCTTCAACTTTAATGGTTTTTTATTGTTTTATTTGATGTTGCTAAATTTAGATGTTGTGTGAATGAAGTTGATACAGAAATCTGACTTCACAGTTGATATCCAGAAATCTGACTTTTCATTTTTTATTTATTTATTTATTATTTATTATGTTTGGATGTTTCTTCAACTTTAATGGTTTTTTATTGTTTTATTTGATGTTGCTAAATTTAGATGCTGTGTGAATGAAGCCATTACAACAGCACAAGAAGACAGTCATTTATTTAAGAGAATTGAATCCAGTTGGTCATTAACACGTCATTTATTTAAGGGAATTCACTTATTTAAGGGAATTGAATCCAGTTGGTCATTAACACGTCATTTATTTAAGGGAATTCACTTATTTAAGGGAATTGAATTCGGGTGGTCATTAACACATTTGCACGTAATTTATTTAATAGAATTGAATCATATATTTAAGAGAATTGAATCAGAGTGTTCATTAACACGTTATTTATTTAAATGAATTGAATTTTTTTTGGTGGTTATTAACACATCATATCATTTATTTTAATCATTTATTTAAGAGGAATTTGGGTAGGGAAATTGAATTTGGGTAGGGAGGATAACAATCATTCTTCTTAACTATCTAAAACAATCCAAACTATACCCAAAACAATCCAAACTATATCCAATTGATTTAATTATCCAAAACAATCATTCTTCTTAACCATCCAAAACAATCCAAACTATACCCAAAACAATCCAAACTATAACCAATCGAGTTAGAATCCAAACTATACCCAAAACAATCGACTCACAATCCAAACTATACCCAAAACAATCGATCACAATCCAAACTATACTCAAAACAATCCAAACTACACCCAATTCACTCACAAAATGAATTGTATTTAAACAACAAATTCAAATAAAAATATTTTGAACAACAAATTCAAATAAGAGTACTAAGACTCACAATCCAAACTATACCCAATTAACTCACAAGATGAATTGTATTTGAACAACAAATTCAAATAACAACAAATTCAAATAAGAGTACTAATAAGAAGAGTACTTGGACTTTCCTTCATTGAACATAAACATGTAGAAGTATTGCACAATGGTTTTCCAGTAGTGATAAGGAAAAAACTAACAGAAATTATAACTCTGTATGTACGCTATTTTATATCTGATCATATACATTTTCAAATACAGTGGAATCCATCTCTGTATGTACGTCATTTTATATATGATCATATACAGTGGAATCCATCTTCACTGAAATTATAACTCTGTATGTACGTCATTTTTTTTAATCTGATCATATGCAGTGGAATCCATCTCATTGAAATACACTGGAATCCTTTGCAGTTATCAGCAGTCCTTACATCCAAATATTGGAAAAAGAAAACAATACAAACGAACGATAAAGAATATTACAAATCAAGGGTCAGGTGAACAGAGACCTCGAATTTCCTAATCCAATGAATAGACTATCCAGTTGATTGTTGTATGCTATAATACATTTATGGCAGCCAGAGAAGAAAAACAGAGAAATGGTTATCTCGTAAATGAGTGGCGATGAAAAAAATATAAAATACAACAAATTTAATAGTAGTGTAAAATGAACTTGTACACACATTTGATGAAGTTGATGTTAGACTATTTGTTAAATATAATGTAACCTCAACAGTCTGATCAGTTGTCCTGTTGTACTTTCTATTCTTGTTTAGCTTGAGCCTATTTAGCTCAGCCATCTCCCATTGCATTGTAACTTCTTCAGTACTTCTTCAGACTTACTTCTCACAGCAGTAAGCCTCTTCACACAGTAGTCTGGAGAGCAACATGATCCTCACAGCGCAGAGCTTCACGGATCTTGAGAGCACGCGACACAGTCTCTTTCACAAGGTTTGGAGAGCCGTCTGTCATACTCTCGAAAGATCCTCGCAGGAAACTTCCACGAGGAATCAGACCGTCTTACGTTCAAAAGATCAATGTAGGAAGCTTGCAGAGGTTGCAGAGCATACTACGCTTGAAAGAACGAGGAAGCAGAGACCGAGAAAGAAGAAACTTTAAAGATTCTTGCACATTTTTTCAAGAATCGTCAAAGATTGACGAAGAAGAGCTGCAGAACGAAAGAAATTTTAAAGAACTCGAAGAATTTATCATGGAAGAATTCGTTCAAAATCGTTAAAGATTGCTGCAGAAGGCAACATCGTTTAAAGTTTTTCGTAATTCGCTCAAATCTGTCAAAGATTGAAGCAATGAACAAAGAATCCGTGTATTTCTTTCAAATCTTTGAAAGATTCACAAATCTTTCTTCCACAGGAGCAAATAACGCGTTTCAGGTTCAAAGAACAACCGTCGCGGCCGTAAGATTCGTCCTGAGAACGGATCCGAAGTGGGAAACCAGTTCAGAAGGGACGAAGAGAGCGTGGAAAAGGCGAAAGAGTTTCAACCATCAAATCTTGCGCAGAGGCCCGACAACCGTTGGATCCGCAAGAAAGTGCATGAGGTTTAATCCTCTGCAGCGGCAAAGAATTTTTGACCTGTGAAGTCCCGACATCATCTGGACCGTCCATCAAGAGACACGTGGCGAGATGACGACACTTCACTGACTCGCAAGGTGTAAAGGTCAGAAGACTGTCGTGAGAATTCGCGAATTGCGAAATTTCGAGTCATTCTGGACCGTTGGATCGCGAAAGATCGTGAGTCGTCGATCTTGTCCCATCGCAAAATAGGTAATCAGGAGTTGGACGCGCAAAGGCGATTGCACTCCAAAAACTCCAATACGCGATATCGCGAAATCCCGAGAGGACTTGTGAGCCGTCCATCTTAGAGGATAGGTGGCAGCAGATCTAAGTGCCATCAAATCGACATTTCAGAGTTCGCGGTTTTGAAAGACCGTCGCAACAAGAGTTTTAAACTCGCGAAATCGCGATTCACGAAATAGTGATAAGATCACAGCCGTCCATTTGACCGGACACGTGGTGGAAATCGAGGAAACCGTCAGCGTTTCGGCATCTGGGGTTTCAAGTTGATAGAGAAGTTGTGTCAACGGAGCATCGCAAGTCACGGTATCCCGAGGTTGAATCATGACCGTCCATCTTGTGGGGACGCGTGGCGTAAATCCGAGGACTCGGGAAAAGTCCCGAAAAGGAAAAGGCCATCGACATACCAGGATTCGGCGTTTCGCGAATCTTGAGGACAAGAAGCACAAGCATTTCAGAACTGCGAAGTCCGAAATCCCGAAAGGAGGAAATCTCTATTTTGGGGCCTAGCTGACGTCATCTCGTCAAAACGAGGAATCAGGTTTCCTTATGGTGAAAACCCTGTAAACGATCAGAGCTGTCCATCTTGAGGAGAAATCAGGACCGTCTAATATAGGAGGATGCGTGGCGGAGATCAAAGGAATCGGGAAAGTCCCGAAAGGACAACGCCATCGGTAAATCGGAGATTGGGGAATTGAGGAGTAAGAAGAATTCGTCGTCAGGGTTCAAGAAGTCCCAATTCGCGATATCCCGATAAGATCTGGACCGTCAGATCACATCAAGATCTGGACCGTTGAATAGTCCAAAGGCAAATTTCGCGTCTCGACAAATTGAAAGGAAAAAAACGGGAAAATCCCGTAGCGCTTTAACATCAAGGCGCGTGGTCATATTGCACGGTGACTAAGGCCAAACTCAAGGCCGATAATCTCTTTTCGGCCATCGGCAAATCGACGTTTCGACGATCGAAGGTAAATACGAAATTTCCCTCTATTTTTTCTGCAAATGTTTTTTATGGCATCGTCTAGCAATTTAGGACCAACTCAGGGTCCGATTCTTGTTGGAAAGAATTACAAGTTTTGGTCTCTTCGGATGAGATCATTCTTGCAAGCACCAGCGTGCTGGGAACCAGTGGATCTTGGATATGTGGAACCAGATCCAACAACCCTTTCTGCTATGACCAATCCGCAGCGAATTGCTCAGGCAACGCAAAGAAACAGAGAAAATAAAGCTAAATTATGGATTCAAAATTCTATGGATGACTCGATTTTTTCAAAAATCACAGGCGCTAGTACTTCAAAACAGGCCTGGGACATCCTTAAATCTTCCTACCAAGGAAATGATAGGGTCAAAACAGTTAAACTGCAGACCTTGTGGACGCAATTCAAGACTCCAAGGATGACAGAGTCCAAAAATGTGGATCAGTTCATGACCAGAGTCATGGGCATCGTGAACCAGATCAAATTGATTGGTGAAACCATCACTGATCAACGAATTGTTGAGAAAATTCTCAGAAGTTTACCAAAGAAATTTGAAATGGTTGTAACAACAATCCTTGAATCCAAGGATCTGTCAAGTTTTTCAACAGATGAATTAATTGGTTCTCTGATGACACATGAGACCAGACTGCATCTCACAGATGAGTCAATCTCCAATGATTTCAAAACTCAATTTTCCTTCAGCAAAGGGAGAGGCAGAGGAAGAAGCAGAGGTCACCAAGGAAGAGGGAGCAATCAAAGTAACCCTCACTCCAGTGGAGGCAATAGACAACAATATCCGAATCATAATTTCCAAGGTCCAAGACATCAGCAACAAAATCAACATCAGAATTTCCAGCCTCAAAGAGGCAGAGGGAGAAGATCAAATGAAAAAACAAGCATACAATGCTATTACTGCAAAAAATATGGGCACTATGAATCTGAATGCAGGAAGAAGCAAGCAGATCAACTCTCAGGAAGAGAACATGTATCAAATCACATGGGAGAAAACTCAAGAGGTATGTTTCTTTCGTGCCACAAGACTGAACAACAACCTAAAGATCTCTGGTTGCTGGACAGTGGATGCAGCAATCACATGGCAGGTAACAAAGAATTACTTTCATGCATTGATTCTTCAATCTCATCTGATATTACACTTGGAAATGATTACTTAGTCAAAGTTCAAGGAAAATAAACTGTTCCTATTCTTACTAAACAAAATGTCAAGAAAGACATATACAATGTCTATCATGTTCTAGATTTGAAACATAATTTACTAAGTGTAGGACAACTCATTGAACATGGCTATAAGTTACTTTTTGAGGGAACATCTTGTAATATATATGACAAAATCCCGAGTAGAAAATTGATTTCTGAAATCCACATGACTCCGAATAGGATGTTTCCCCTTACCCTCAGAACTGGAAATCTTAGTCAACAATATGCACAAAGTGCATCTACCCTGAATGAAACTATGGTTTGGCATACAAGATTTGGACATCTACCATTTCAGAGTCTAAGTCTTCTTCATAAGAACTCCATGGTCAAAGGTCTTCCTATATTTAAAGAGAAAATTCCCCCATGTGAGTCTTGCATACTTGGAAAACATAAGAAAACTAGTTTTCCACAGTCATCAAATCAAGCCAAACAACATCTTGAACTTGTTCACACTGACCTATGTGGACCAATGCAAACAGAGTCAATAGGTGGTAGCTTTTACTTTCTAACGTTTATTGATGATTTCAGCAAAAAAATATGGATCTATTTTCTCAGACACAAGTCTGAAACATTTACAAAATTCAAAGAATTCAAGGCAGAAGATGAAAAACAGAGTGGAAAATATATCAAAGCACTCAGGTCAGATGGAGGAGGAGAATACAACTCCAGAGAATTTGCAAATTTCTGCAAATCACAAGGCATTATCATGCAAACAACAGCCAGGTATACTCCACAACAGAATGGGGTGGCTGAAAGAAAAAATCAGACAATAATGAACATGGCAAGAACACTTCTTAAAGAGAAACACTTGTCAAATACTTTTTGGGCTGAAGCAGTAGCATGCTCAGTTTATCTCTTGAATAGATCTCCAACCACCAGTCTAAAGATGAAAGTTCCCCAAGAATCATGGAGTGGGACAAAGCTCAATGTAGCACATCTAAGGACATTTGGATGCATAGCATACGCTCACATACCTTCCGAATTAAGGAAGAAATTGGATGACAGAAGTGAGAAATGTATTTTCACTGGATATAGTGAAACATCTAAAGCTTACCGGATTTACAATCCAATCACCAAGAAACTAATTCTCAGCAGAGATGTAAGATTTCTAGAAAATCAATTCTGGAATGATTCAGAAAATCAACAGATGAACAGTCAAAATCCATTGCTGCCAAGTTCTGAAAACGCAGAAAATTCAGGACAACAAGTACCTCAAACTATTCTTCCACGACTGCAGGTACAAAGACAACCTGAAAATTCTCAGGATAACTCAACTTCCAGCAGAGAATCATTCTCTGAACCACACAATCAGAGAACTTGAAGTTTGAGAGAAATCCATCAGCAGTTGGATGACTTTGAGCAACACAACCTTTTTTCTTTAATGTCATGTCAACCTACATCCTTTAAGGAAGCATCTAAGGATCCACATTGGGTTCACGCCATGAACCAATAAATTGACTCCATTGAGAAGAACGAGACATGGGATCTTGTTGATTTTCCAAGTCACAAGAAGAGTATTGGTGTCAAGTGGGTTTACAAAACTAAACTCAATGAAAAAGGGCAGATCGAAAAACACAAGGCAAGACTTGTTGCCAAAGGATTCTCACAACAACCAGGTACTGATTATGGTGAAACTTTTGCTCCAGTAGCAAGATTAGACACTGTAAGGACTCTATTGGCCATAGCAACACAACACAAATGGAAAGTATACCAGATGGATGTCAAGTCAACATTCCTGAATGGTTTCTTAGAAGAAGAAGTTTATGTCGATCAACCACCTGGATTTGAAGTCCAAGAGCACCTAGCCAAAGTATATCGATTGAAGAAATCCTTGTATGGCTTAAAGCAAGCTCCAAGAGCTTGGTACAACAGAATTGACACTTATCTGATCAAAAGTGGTTTCAACAGAAGTCAAAATGAGCCAACTCTTTACACCAAAACAGATCAACACGGTAAAATTTTAATTGTATGTTTATATGTTGATGACATGATCTATACAGGAAATCTTGAGTTAACAAATTTTAAACATGCCATGCAATCTGAGTTTGAGATGACAGATCTTGGCATAATGAAATATTTTTTAGGGATTGAGGTTCATCAATCAACCAAAGGCATTTTTGTCTGTCAGCAAAAGTATGCAACAGACATCATCAAAATATTTCACATGGAAGGATGCAATCCAGCAGAACCCCCCATACCACTAGGCACAAAATTAAGCAATAATGATGAAGGTCCTACAGTGGAATCTACCCTGTACAAAATTTTAGTAGGCAGTTTGTTGTATCTTACAACAACTAGGCCTGACATTATGTATGCAGCCAGCCTTGTTTCTAGATTCATGGAATCCCCCAAAGATTCTCATTGGAAAATGACGAAACGAATTTTGAGATATGTTGCAGGAACTCTTAATTTCGGTTTATGGTACACTAAATCTGATAGTAATCAACTTTCTGGTTACACAGACAGTGATTTTGCAGGCAACCTAGATGACAGGAAAAACACATCTGGACATGTTTTTCAACTGGGCACGAACCTAATTTCATGGGCATCAAAGAAGCAACCAATTGTTTTAATATCTTCTGCAGAGGCAGAGTATGTCGCTGCTACCTCAACTTCTTGTCAAGCTGTGTGGATGAGAAGAATATTGAAAGATATGTCACATACAGAAAAGGATCCAACTCCTATTTTCTGTGACAATACTTCAACAACTGCTCTATCCAAGAATCATGTGTTTCACAAGAAAAGCAAACACATTGACACTCGTTTTCATTTCATATGCGAGCTAGTCAATAATGGGGATATTTCACTACAATTCTGTGGTTCTCGAGATCAGCTTGCTAATATCTTTACAAAGCCACTAGGAAAATCCGTTTTTGATTTTCAGAGACAACACTTAGGCATAATCAGTGCTGATGTTTGTAACTATTGAGTTTAAGAGGGAGTGTTAAATATAATGTAACCTCAACAGTTTGACAATACACTGCCAGCTGTCCTGGCCAACTGTACTTTCTATTCTTGTTTAGCTTGAGCCTATTTAGCTCAACCATCTCCCACTGCATTGTAACTTCTTCAGTACTTCTTCAGACTTACTTCTCATTGTACTATTCTTCATACATTCCAATATACTCTTCTATTCTTTTCTCTCTACATTTCTCTTTGCTTCACAATTTATCACTATTGTTTAGTTTTTTTTTTTCTTAATTAATTTATATTTTAATCAAAGTATCTCTATTTAGGGAAGAAAGGATCAATTTTTTTTAGGGAGTAAAGGATCATATTATTTTTTTTAATTTTTAATATAGAGAGGTCAATTTTTTAAAGTTATAAATATATTCCTTGAAATTAAGGAAGAAAGGATAATATTTTTGAATTATAAATGTTTTTTAAAAGAATTTTTTATATGGAAAAATGAAATTTTTGAAAATGTTTTTTTAAATAATTTTTTATATGAAGAAATCAAATTTTCTATGTTGTAAATTTTTTGAGTTATAAATGTTTTTTTTTAAGATTTTTTTTATAAATTTTTGAAGTTGTAAATATATTTTTTTGAAATTTTTAGTTGTGTATTTATTTTAGAATGTAAAAATAAATGATAAAATTTTATTTTATTTTATTTATATTTAAATTAAAGGATTCTTTAGTGTTGGGAGTGATTAAATTTTTAAAGTTACATTTTTTGAAAGTATAAAAACTTGAGAAATGCTTTTAGAATTGTAAATTTTTTGAGTGTAAAAATGTGAAAAGGTTGACATTGTGAAGGAACATATGTTTGAAGATGCACCATTAAAATATAATCTAATTATAGCAATGTTGATACGAAAATTTAAAATCCTTTTTTATAATATATATTTGCATTCTATTTCTAATGTTTTTTTGCATTTTATTCACATTCATTTTATCAATATTTTTTTTTTATTTTTTCATATTTTTAAACATTATGTTTTTTGGATTTCTATTAACACTATGTTCTTATTCTATTTTATATATGTAAAATAATCTTTTCTTTATTTTTAATCTTTTTGTTTGTCAAATTGAACAATGGTATTTTGAAGTCATTTTGTTTGAAATCAATTAATTGTATATATCTTAATATTATAACAACAAAAACATGATAAATTAAACATTTATGATTTTATTTTGCAAATAGTATATAAAATCATCTTAAAAAAAGAGTTGAAATTAATTATACTAAACAATATATTTCTGTCATTTTATGATATTTTTAAAACTAATTTTTTCACTAAATATTGTTGTTGAATAGTTTACTTTGCACTATATAGTTGTTGAAATCAATGCACTAAAACAATCCGCACTATATTAATGGTAGAATCAATGCATGGCATCTACTTTAACATGATAATGTCATGAAGAATATATTGTTTGTAGTATGGTGTGATTAAAATAAATGCATAATTTTTTTTTGTGTGCATTGTATTGTATTTGAAAGCAATGCAACAAATTATTTGGATTATTTTACACTATAGTTGTTATTGAAATAAATTGTGCATTGTGTTGTCAAAAGTTTTATTGGACATAAAAATCTAAATTCCAAGTTGTGTAATACTCTAAGTTTTATCTCGAGGTTGTAATATGTTATGTAGATATAGTTTATATGTTGGTGAGTTAGTGTGATTTTGGGAATAAATGCCTACATGTTTTGGGCTAGAGAGCATGTCCCGATCAAAGGCCGAAGAGGCTAGCAATGTAATTGCACATCAACTTTCATTAATAAATACATCATGGTTACATACCAAGCCAGACAAAGAGTATGGGGGGATAGGAATCCACGAGAGGGAAATGTGAAGGGGAAAATCCAATAATATAATAAAATATTCCCAGGCCTAAGTCTTGATTTCATGTGATTTCCAAAGTTCCTATGTGATGGGACAAGTTCCCAAGTGGTGGGAGAGTGGGTCCTTGAGTGTCGCTTGTCAAAAAGGAGCTATGAACATTTAAGTTGAGATATTAGTGGAAAATAGTACCATTATATTCATTCTTTCTACCATGATTTCCTTAGAATGTTGGGGTGTGAGCTAAGAGAGCCATTGTAACCTTGTTACCCTGTGAAGCCTGAGAATCCTAGGTGTATTTCTATGGATAGTTCTCCTTGGGTTGCCTTGGAGAAGGTTGGAGCTCTAGAGGGAGAATTGAGTGGGTAGGTTTCCTAGTCTGTGAGGATTGGATGATGCTTGGAGACTCCATTATTATAGCTAGAGTTTCTGGAAACACAACTCTAAGACTTCCTAGATGGCGTATGATGGAGCCTTGGAAGGGAAGTGGGACGACCTAAGGGACTACAAAGAAGAGAAGGGGCACATTTCCTTGGGTTATGCAAGCTCATGGGAATGAGATATTGTTGGTTGGAACTAATGTGAAACTTTGGTACCTTGGCCTAGTTTTCTATTTGTACGGATTGCTAGACCTAGTTGGATAATGTAGTATTTTCCCTAGTGGAGTCATAGCCCTAGCTCAGGGGTGACCTGCTACTAAGAGAGTTGGAGAAACAAAGTCTATGGCCAGGTTGAATGTCTGAGGTTTGCATCCAATTGGTGTTGTTCTCAAAACATAATTGTTATGTTATATGTGTTTTAAATGTTGTTTGTGTTGTGTAATTATATGTGTTTAAATGTCATGTGCTTATGAATCACTGTGCATACTTATAATTATGTATGTTATCATGAGTATGCATGGGATTGCATGTCATCCTGCATAATCACATTCATTTGAAATGACATATTATTAAAGCGTATTAGAGCTGTGAATGTTTAAGGAAAAATTTTGTGGGAATTGGAGAAATTTTTTCGAGTACCCCACCATTACAACTTGCACATGGGTGGTTGAGTATGCTACAAGTTGACTACAACTACTTGATGACTTGGACTACTTGACTTTATGATATACATGGATTTGAGTAGTGTTTGAATCTATGCCATTTTTTTTTTGTTTTGGAATTTGTTATACTTAATAGCTACATACTTTGTTAACCCAATCAATTGAATCTTCCTTCTACTAACCTTGATCTAAAAATATAGAATTTTTCACATGCATTGTTTACTAAAGGTCTAAAGATGAAAAACCATGTCTTTTGTAAAATACTCTACTTTACTGTAAGGTTTAATGGTTAATCCATTGATAGATTGATGCATGGAAAGTGTTTATGATAGGGTTTTCATGTTGCAAGTCTCAAGGGATTTAGGATGTAACATTAAAAATATATCCTTTTAAATATAAAATTTGATTATTGATGTAATCACAATATCTATAGGGTTTTAAATAACTAGAAAAGTCTCATTGTAGGTTTGTAATATTTGGTAGTGATGGTTTAATGTAGATCAAAGAAGGTCACTTGTTGGCCTTATAGTCTATATGAACTAATATTAATGGTATTTTCTTTGAGTGTTAGCAGGATTCTCCTCACATGGATGATGATCTGTCTCTTCTATCATAAATCTTGGTTTAATTAAATTTTAATATTCATCAAAAGGATAATCTCTCTTATGTTCCTTATTGGTAAGTTGAAAGGACATTTTCTACATGGTGAAGCCACAATAACATGATTTTACTCTTATGGTGCTCCTCAATAGTTGAAATAGTATATTTGGAGAAAGCTAGACATAAATATAACTATGTAAATTAAATAAATAGAACTAGAATATGGAAATAACAATAGTGAGAAAACCTTTATTGATATTAAAAAAATAGGAGCAATGTTCACTTTCCTCTTCAAGGGGGAAACCTCCAAATAAGTAGAGATCCAAATGCAATAATATTCTCTTTGCAAGTGATTACATAACTTCTCCTACTATATATAGTTTCTAATAGACCAAAAACCTAACCACCTAGTAGACCCGCATTAATGAGGCCTCAACCACTAACTAGCGGATCTTCTTTAATGACACCAACTTACATTTATTGATTTCACACTCTACTACCTTACAAGCCTTATTTAATAGATATGGCCCTAATACATTAAGTAATAACATGCTCTCCTAACTAGGTGAGTTAGTATGAGACCCTAACATGCCCTCCCCCTTACAAAGAAACATTGTTCTCAAGGTTGGAGATGAAGAAATTGGTGGAGATTCTCTTTTGGTTCTCATGTAGCATCTTTAGGTTGTATCCTTCCATTGGATCAAAAATTTGTGTACAATGTGCTAATGAAGATGGTGCTCAATTTTGTCCAAAATTACTTCACATTGCAACCAAATGGAACCATCCTTGTCTAGTTCAAGAATTTCAGTTTGAAATTTGTAATTGGACTCGACCACTTTATTTAAGAAGGAGACATGAAATATTGGGTGGAGGTTATAATGGCTAGGAAGAGCTAATTTGTAAGCCATCGGGCCTATACACTTAAGTATATTATGAGTTTTGTAAAACTTAGGGGTTAAGTTCATCTATATATTCTCCTTGATTGATGTTAGCTTATAGGGCTAGAGATGTGATCCAAAATTAGTGCTAAAACTGCTTTGTTACACTAATTTGAATGCTTATACAAAACTTCTCAATTTTCCCGTAATTTTTAAAAATTGACTTAATAAAGTTTAATAGGCCATTTAAATGACTAAAATTGAGAATAGAACAACAATGAAACATATACAATACTCAAAAAATTGTTAACAAAGTTCACCTCACCTGGGATACGTCTTTGGGCCCATTTCAATCGAGGAACTGATCCGTTAAAAATGATGAAAGATACATAAATAAGTCTTCTTTAAATAAAAAATGGTATCCAATATTCAAAATATTATTTTAAGTTCTTCACAAAAGACAATGACGCTAGTATGAAAACTATATTTGGCCTCTTCCCACTAAAAATAACCTATCTTGCCTATTCTTCATATAAAGCA
This sequence comes from Picea engelmannii, assembly GCA_009831015.1. NCBI lineage: Eukaryota > Viridiplantae > Streptophyta > Pinopsida > Pinales > Pinaceae > Picea > Picea engelmannii. Next base: position 12,996 of record WSFP011473763.1, read on the forward strand.
CTGTTGTTTATTCTTCAAAAGAAATTCAGTTCCTTTTATAACAAATTTGTGACTTGTGGTATAGTGCTAATACGTAAGAGTTCTTGGGAGGATATCATGTTTCAAATCACATGAAATCCTCATACTCCCTCTTACATGGAATATAATATGTACATGGCTCAAACTTCATACCATTTAAATCCTTTATGGATTAAATATAAACTGTATTAATGGCATGTAATATGCATGTAATATTAGGTGGCGTAATATTTAATAATATTTTGAATCCCTATTTTTATGGATTTGGCATGATAGAATATAATTGAAAATCCATTTTAAATATCAATATAGAATATGGTTTCTAATTGGTCCACATGTCAACCTCATAATGGTCCATGTGTCAGTAGATTGTTGTTTGACATGTCAACATTGTCTACTATTTGACTTCAACTTCCGCAAGTCATAACGTTTGCATACAATATGTGTTTGACCTAGTTCAAATTGCATTGGAAAGATCTTGATGAGCTCTTCAACATGAAGAAATATTCAACATAATTTGTGTTGGACATATTTTTATTGATATGTTGTCATTGATGTCAACAATCATGATAAGTTGTTATGATGGCAACATGAATCAATCATGAACGATTATACAGTTGGCATTCGTGTCAAAATGTCTAATAGGGTTTGTCCATGTGTAATGAAGGGTCAATGATGGAAAGAGAATGCACCAAAGCAACAAGGTTAATCTCAGGAGGAAAAGTATACTAAAGATCGACAAAAGAAAATCACCTTAAGGATGAAGCAATTCGTGATTATTGTTGATCACGATAGGATAAAAAATGATCCTATGATCAAAGATCAAGAGAGAGAGCATTGCAGAAATCCCACATGAGAAAATATTACTGAACAAGGGAAACCTTTATAAAAGATCAATAAATGGGAGCCATTCATCCATAATTCAGATGCAAACCCGACCGTTGGATCATATAGGAAACCTGCATAAAGAAGGAAAATAATAATGTCCCTTGATGTATATTTTGGGATAAATCAGGACTGTCGGATCAAGGGGAAGTCAAAAGAATTATATCTCAATCAATAGATCTGAAGCAGGAGTTTTGAAAGGTGTCCCAACCATTGAATTAAGGTTGATTAGAAAAATAGTAAACTCCAACGCTGATCACTTCGGAGGAAAGAAGCTCAGAATAGGTAAAGATTACCTGAAGGCCAAAGTCCCGAAGTGGACATGAGTCATCCAATCTGATGAACACTTCAGGAAGTATCCTGACTGTTGGCTCAATTTGAGTGGAATTAAAAAGTAAGACACAAAGTGTCTTGAAGTAGACACAAGTTGTATGATCTAAGGAACACTTCGGGTAATATCCCGACCGTTGAATCACGATAAGTAGAAGGATAGGATAAGCAAGGTAAAAGGCCTGAGATCCCAAATACCCAAATTCTCGATAGTCATTGGATTGAGTTAATACTTTTCAGGGTAAAGAAGGACCATCAGATATGGAGAATACACGATGATCGTTAGATTGGGATAGTGGTCAAACTTTGGCGTTGGCCACTTCAACGAGAATGGGTTGAGAACATGTAAATTCACCCGAAGGCCGAAGTTCTGAAGTCATGAAGTGAAGAAACGTAGCACACACATCAAGAGATCCATGTCAGTAGACCACGTCAACAAGGACACGTGGCACAATAAAATGGTGACAAGTGTCAAGGTGCTATTAGAATTTTAGGTATGCGTAAGTCACGAATCTATGTGACACGTGGCAGCCACTCAGTCAATGCCACATCAACAAGTGACGTCCACAACTATGTCACTCCGAGAGTATGTACTTCAGGATTTTCTCCACCAATAAATGCTCAGATTCCTAAAGTTTCGAAATGAATGAGAACTGTTCATCATGCAAGTAAAATCCAACCATCTGATCTACTTCAGCGAAATGTACTCCAGAATATTGAAGGCCTGTGTAGGAGAAATCACCCGAAGCCTCGAACGCTGAAGTCAATGATGATCATTGATCTAAGATAACTTCAGGAGCATTCTCAGCCATCAAATCAGGAGACAATCAACTCTAGCCCTGACCAACTCCGGTGGAAATGGGAACAACAATTACCCAAACCTCTGGACCCCCGAAGATCAGGGGATCAAATTTTGCTCAATTTTCAAAGTGCTCGGAATGCAACGAAAATAGTGCCATTGCGTCCGTCTTGTCTTCCTGAGTCCGGCGGTATATTTACTTTTGCAAATGGAGTATGTATGGAGGAGATATCGCGATCTGTCCGCCAAGCCAAACAAGCAAAAATTTGGGATGCTGACTGTACCTGTCCGTACAGTCCGTACGGCCACGTGGCATGGTCGTACCATCATGATGATGTGGCAGAGGGAAGACGTGGCGCATTTGTATTGGTTGTGGTTGTCCAATCGGGTGTTGACACGTGTCCGTTTTGGGTGAATAATGTGAGGAGACGTGGCCCAACCCGAGGGCGCCACGTGTCGCTCATTCGTTGGACATTATGTTTATATGTAAAATTATTTTGGGAGTCCACGGGGTTCGACCCCTGGACCTCCCATAGCCCAAGATTTGTAAATCCTCCGCTAACCACTATGCTGCCCATTGTTCCTTGTCATATGGGTTGGCGCCTTTATATTTATGTTTGAAGGTTGTATTGTTTTGAAAAGGGGCGGGCTAGGGCTTAGCCCCGACCCATATTGCATACCATACAAAACATATGTTATATATAACATATCCGCGCGGTGTATTAAACCAAAGTTTATGCATTGTATTATGTTGCAATGTATTGCAAATACATTGCATTGTTATAAACCATGTATTAAAAACGCGCTCGGGGTTTGAACTATACCAAAGTTTAAATGTGCGCGTATGTAATCCATTTTGACCGGTGGTTTAACCGCGCGGGGGTTACACAGAAGTTATACAACGACTAACCACCCTTTTGCTCAACCTTTGGTCGCATGAGCCACATGACTGAGTGCCGAGGCGGTTAGGGGCTGGAGGCGCCTTAACCGTCCTATGGTTTGCACCGTTGGCGCGGTTGCGCCCGGTGCCGAGTTTTTACGCTTAAATGAGCGTGTGAGCCAGGTTTGAAGCACAAGGGGTGCGATTTGTAGAACCAAAGACAACAAAGTTGAAGAGGGAGATTTCAAGAAGGCTATCTTCTTCATTTTTCGACCGTTTCAGGTGCCGAAAGAGCCCACACAGGGGTTTTGGGACGCTGCGGAGCCATTGAAGTAGTCAGTTTGTCATTTTGAGCATTGTAAGGCATGTTTTTGAGAACTTTGAGCAATTTAATAATAATGATCCATTGGAAGCTGGGCCAGGAGATGTAGCCCGGAGTGGGGTGAACTCCTTTATCAAGTTGCTATGTTTATGTCTGATGTTCAATGATTTATGCTGCTGTCTATGTGTATTTTTACATAAGTAATCCTTAATTATGTGTTGCAAATTGATCCGATTGCCTTAAACACATAACATTTCACTTGCAATATTTATTCAAGTTTTTCAAGTCTTCTTCATTTTTAGATCAAGTTGGTATTAGAACACTGGTTTTGAAGACTTGATTGTTTGCAAGTTTTGTTTCTGATGCTCACAAGGTTGAAACTCACAAGAGGAGAAGGTAAACTTGTGGAGCCAAGTTCTTATCCGACGAGGAGGAAGCAGTTTCATTCACCGCAAGTTGCAGAGAGACATTCACCAAGCATGGCACATGCAGAAGATCATGAACGTGTTCCAGATGAAGAAGTAGACTTCAGGAAGACTATCATACAGTTGAGAGATATGATGAAAGTCATAATGGAATGAACCATGATGTCGCAGGGTGAAGGCTCTAACCCTTCAATGCATAAGGGAGGCGGTGGTGACAAAACTCCAGGCAGAGATGGAGGGAATGGTGCTTCTCCACCACCCTCTCCTCCATCATCCTCTTCATCTTCTTCTTCTTCTTCAAGTTTGAAACATCTTCCCAATGGACATGGTAAAACTCCTTCGCAAATTCCTTCATTAAAGCTTGATATAAAATTTGAGTTGCCACTTTATAATGGAGAAGTTAATGCTGAAAAGTTAGATAACTGGGTACGTCAAATTGAAGTCTATTCTAGAATAAAAAAGATTCAAGATGATGAAACCAAAATTCAGTTAGATTCATTAAGATTAGATGGTTCAACACTTATTTGGTGGGAATCTAAGACACAGGAGGAAATGAAAAAGAATGGAAAAATTTTGCTTTCTTGGAATGATTTCATAATAGCAATTAAAAAACAATTTTATCCATTAGCTTATAAACAAAAGGCAACCATGGAATG
>ML878538.1:0-10504 GCA_009831015.1 Picea engelmannii
CAATAGCTCATGATTTGTATTTCATTCTTTCATGTGTATTATCTAATGATATCTCTTTTTCATCTTTCCATAGGTATAGTTATTCTTGGAACACATTATCTTCCAAGAGATAGATATACAAGATATGTACAGAGACGATGCAAACAAGAAATAAGAAGAGTGTTGTTACCTTTTAGAAGAAGAAGTCTCTTCCATCCTGCTTAGTCTTCTTTGTAGGTTTATTTTCTTTAGAAATCAATGCTTCATGTTTCTCTTTCCTTTTATTTAGCTTGGGACACTAATTCTTGTAGTGACTGTACTTTTTACAATTGAAGCATTGTACTTTTGAAATGTATTTCTCTTGATTTGGCTTCCTTCTTGAACCAAACTTTCTTTTGTTCCTGAAGTTCTTGAATCTTGCTGTGAAAGCTTGATCATCATACTTCTTTTGGGGTTTCTCTTTTGCATTGATCCTTGATTCTTCTTGAGCACAACAAATCCAAAGTTCTTCAAATGTTGGATACTCCTTCCTTGTGTTCATGCCTGCGGAAAATGCATCCCATGTCTTGGGAAGACCATTGAGTACTATGTTCACCAATTCCTTCTCTGAAGTGATCTATTCAATAGCTTGTAGTTGGTATCTTAACTGGGATATCCTTACAAAGTATGATGTTATGTTGTCATCCTCATTCATCTTCATGTCACAGAGCTCATTCTTTAGACCCATAACTTGTCCAGTGTTTCTGACTGAGAAGAGATTTGTTAGGGCATTGTACATCTTCTTCGATGAGTCAAGGTGGGATATGTAGGGTATCAAGTGGTCTTTTATAGAATCCACTATGATACTCATGGCATTGATGTCAACATATTTGAACTTCTCCATAGTTGCAACGTTCTGCAGTTCCTTCTCTTCTCCTTCTTCGAACTCTGGCTTCACGATCTTTCCTTTCATGATATCCAACACTTTATTCTTTGCAAGGATGAGCTCAATCCCTGTCTTCCATGCTCTGAAGTTAGAGGCTCCATATAACTTGTTCTCAGACTTCATAGAGTTCGTCATGGCTTGCTTGACTTGGTCAAACCCTAGATTTAACCAGAAATCCAAACTTCACGTCTTGGCCTTCTGAGAGTACCAGGAGATGCGTTGGGCTAGGGTGCACTGATCTATCCAGAGATTAGGTCAATTTTGTCACTTAAGGTGCCTCGACAAGAGGTTTAGGATTTATACAACTGCTTCTACTAGTAACCCTAGTTGCAGTGCTTTTGGAAACTGCTCCTGCTAGTAACCCTAGCGGCAGTTCCTCAACGAGCTCAATATCTAGCGGCTATGTTTCCTTCCAGTGTTTTAGGCTAACTAAAGGGGTGTGGGCCCATAACCTGTTAGAATATAGAATATGGTGTTCTCATTTTACCATTGACGATACCCTCGTCACCCAACCATAGGCCAAAGCCTCCCTCCGAGCACCTTAACCTTGACTGAGAATTCCTCCGGAAGAAAACCCTAGGCTAGATAGTCAAACAAAGGGTAGCGCACCTTTCCCTAAGGATAGTGCATCACAAAAGAATGATAAGATAGTCCCAAACCCTAGACAAGAGATAGTCCAAGCCAACACTGAACTGCTAGCTGCAGCAGCTGCACTTGCAGCTCTCCTCCACACGTGCGCACCAAACTGGGAACTACTGTGCACAGAACTGGCTCTCTCTGCAACTGCCGAGATGTAACAAATGAGAACTGGTGCCTTGTATTTATAGTGGTTATGCCAGTTTTTCTTGGGCCTACTTCTCCTTCTGGATATGTGTTTGTTCAGTATAGTATTATTATTTCTAGCCGACTTCTTCTCTTGGAGGCTAATAACCTAATATAAATTATCTTCTTGAGCCGACAAGGCCTCTAGGGTTATTATCCAACTCATTAGGGTTTCTCTTGCTTCCTGGAGTCTTCTATTCTTGTCAGGTTCACACGTGGAGGTAAATACCTCCCGAAGCTACCATAATATTAACAACAAGATGGTGGGGAACACACAAAAACATCATTACAGAATGGGTACAATGTCGTACCCTGATGACCACGCGGTTCTCAACACAAGTAGAAGGTTGTGAAGTTTGCTACACAGGTCAAAGTTGCGCAAAGGACCATGTGTGAAGTTGTGAGGAAGCTTGGAGAACCATTCCTCAAGAGAAGTGGGTGAAAAAATTCATTAACACACTAGACACAACCCCCATCAACTGGTACCTTCAAGTGGAGTTGCACCTCATCACTGCAGACTGGGAAGGTATGACTCAGAAATTTGTAACCACCTTCTTATTTGACAGTCAATATCCTTCAGTAGATCAAGCGTTATATATTGTAAGACAAAAAATATTCGAGGAGGCCTCTAGGCCCCCTTTAGAAAAATAAGAGGATGAATTGAGTGCGCCTCTCCAGAAACTGTAAGGTTTTTACAACATCAATGTTGATGAAGACGATGATCCTAGGAAGGTGAACATTGCCGAAATAGAAGGCCAAAGAGATGGGAAAGGACCAGGAGTTGAGATAACATTCATTAGATAGCCGATCAAGATTAAGAAGATCAAAATTGGAACAGAGCAAACACTAAAGCTTGCAAATGTTGGAGATTATTGGGATGCTGCTACTATTACAAAATAACAGAGTTACTGCATGAATATCAGGACTTGTTTCCAACCAAGTTCATTGATATGAAGGGCATTAAAGGGCCTATGGAAGAGATGAGAATCCCTTTGAAACCAGATGCAATACCAGTCAAACAGAGACCCTATAGACTGAACCCTAAGTATAAGGAGAAAGTGAATATTGAGCTCGATAGAATGTTGGAAGCAGGAATTATAGAACCTGTCGAAGAGTCGGAGTGGATTAGCCCTATGGTGGTGCAAGACAATAAGACATGAGAGATCATGATCTGTGTAGATCTCAGGAAGTTGAATGATGCCTTTTTGCATGATCCCTTCCCTACGCCATTCACTGACGAAGTGTTAGATAATGTGGGAGGCCAGGAGGTATATTCTTTTACAGATGGATTTTCATGATACCATCATATCTGGATTTCCAAGGAAGATCGCCATAAGACCACGTTTGCAATAGAATGTTGATCCTACCAATATACAGTGATGTCATTTGGATTGAAGAATGCCCCAACCATCTTTTCCAGGGTGGTGGTCGAAGCATTCAAGGAATTTCTACATAAATTTTTAGAAGCATATTTTGATGATTGGACTTTTTTTAGTTTATTGAAAAATCATATTGAATGTCTAAGGTTAATGTTGGAAAAATGCAGCCAGTGTCAAATTTCCTTGAATCTGAATAAATTCATCTTCTTTTCACCATTTGGAGTGTTTTTAGGTCATATTGTATGCAAGCATGGATTGTTGGTAGATCCATCTAAAATTGATATTATAGTTGATTTACCCCCTCCTACTTCAGGCAAACAGTTGCGCACTGCGCTGGGACAAACTGGATATTACAGGAAGTTCATTAAAGTATATGCCCAGATTACAACACCTATGGAGAAGATTTTGAAGAAAGACTGTCAGTTTAGTTGGACAGAAGAATGCCAGCAGAGCTTCAACACACTCAAACAAATAATGGTTACTGCGCCCAGTTTGGTTTTCCAAGATTGGAGCAAGGAATTTCACGTGCATGTCAATGCATCTTCCATTGCATTGGGAGTTGTGTTAACACAACCTAGAGAAGGAGATATTGACCACCCGTTATCTTTTGCTAGTAGAAATATATCAACAGTTGAGATTAATTACACCACCACTGAGATAGAAGGATTAACCATGGTGTATGAACTTTAGAAATTTCACCACTACTTGTTGGGAGGACACTTTAAAATGTTTATTGATCACTTTGTGTTGAAATACCTAGTCAACAAGCCAGTGTTGAGGGGGAGAATATGCAGATGGCTTCTTCTATTTCAATAACATGACTTTGAGATCATAGTTAAGCTAGGAAGGATGAACAAAGGTCATGACCACTTGTCGAGGTTGGAACATGGGGAAGAGCCGGCCATTTTGGAGGATACCCGAAGACGAAAAAGAAAAAGATATATACACTAAATTACATTAGTATACAAAGAGCTCCACCTAATAGTGGGGCTCAAGCGCAGTATCATTTCAAGTAGAGCCCATTTCTGAGCTCGACCAACTTATTCCCTTCGCAATATTCCAACTCGCAGGCTCCTTTTTCTAGAACAATTTGCATGATGTAAGGCTCGTGCCACATGGGTTTAAACTTGCCTTCCCCCAGTGGTTCTTTGGCTTGATCATACAAGAGGAACTAGTCACCCCCAACGTACAACTGAGGATAGCCAGACTTATCATATTGAACCTTGACATGTCGTTTGTTTGCCTCGATAACCGTAGAGGCATATTGATGTTGCTCATCAAGACTATCTAGGTGTACAAGGCGTTGTTCAAAATCGAAAGTGTTAGGTAGGAGTGCAACTACCAACTTAAGAGAAGGGATTTCACATTCAATGGGTAATATTGACTCCACACCATGTACTAACTGGAAAGGGGAAAATCCGGTGGCAGTCTTGACCGAGGTTCGGTATGCCCAAAGTGCAGGATATAGCATGATGTGTCAGTCGGACTTACTCTGACTAATATTTTTTTGAAAAATGGTCTTGAGAGACTTGTTCTCTACTTGTCCATTTTCCTGGGGATAATAAGGAAAAGAGTGACCAAGAATCCCCCTAGGTATACTTGAAACCAACTTTAGATAAGTTAATCAACCATCTTATTTCTATAGTACACTGAGAACAACACTCGAAGATACTACTCTCTAGTACCTTAGTAGTTGAGTAGTATGGATAAGGGCACTATTGAGCCTCCTTTGTTAGTACCCTAAGATATTGGTTCGAGTACTACTATTGGACCCTGCATGTATATCAGAGAGCTATAGAACCTGACACTCCCTTATCCTTGACACCCATTAAATTTTTCCAGAGAGCTCTCACATGAAGGATAATACCAATAAACCACCTCATACTTCCTCAAACAACATCATCACCTACTCTACAACAAGAATATTGGACTTTGTGGAATCTCAACTTAAGAAACTTGATGAGAATACAAATGGGTTGGATGAGAAGTGGGATAATAATTTGGATGAGAAGTTGGGTAGCTTAGAAGCAATATTGATTATGAAGTTTTTTCCTTAGATAACTAGAGGCATACCAGAAGAAGAACATTGGATTACATAACACATTGAGCCACATCATGAAGAAACTTCTAAGTTAGGATTGTTTATCCAATCAAAACCATTTTGGGTCCACACAACAAAAGATCAATGGATAATAACATATGGAATCATTCTCCTAAGGTGGACCTAAACAAGTTTGATGGTTCTGACCTATCTGGATGGGTCACCGAGATGGAAAATTACTTTTCCCTCCAGAGAATTACTGATGACATAATGAAAGTCGGGGTGGAGATCCTATATCTAGATCTAGAATGATGAAATGGTGGGAATGGAATAAAAAATACTATGAAGGTTACATTACCGAGAATCATTTTGTTAAATATATCCATCGCTAAAGCTTACCAAGTTACACCAAATAGGCTCAGTCATCAAATTTATGGAAACCTTTGAGAAATTATTTATTCATATAGAGAACTTAACATATTGTTTCTATAAATAATGTTTCATTAGTGGCCTCAATGAGGAGATTCAAGTACAAGTTTGAATGCAATGTCTTTCTACATGGTTGGAAGTGACTAAGAGGACCTTAGAAGTGAAATTGGTGATCAATGCACAAATTAAAAAACTATCCTTTGTTCCTCACACTTGTCCTCCCAAGGGTAATTCCCCAATCACAACTCCTACATAACCATTAAAAGTAAAATTATTGTATCCAACATAAATAGTAGACCACAAAATATGTGTACTTTTTTATAATTGTGATGAAAAATATGTTGCAAGTTATCGGTTTAAAGAAAAAAAAAATATTCCAAATTGATATGACCACTCAGGCCATGACTGAAGACACAACTATCAAAGATACACCAGAGTTACAGATTGAAGACACCAACACTTATATTCAGGTGGATAATGAACCTCCACTCCCTCATGAAGAACCCCTAGTTTCCCTGCATGAATTATCGGGAATTTCAACTCCACAAACCTTGAAAGTGACGGGCTACATCAAGCACTGAAAAGTTGTATTCCTAGTTGAGAGTGGCGGTACTCACAGTTTCACTCACAAAAGAATCGTATAAGAAACCCATTTTTTTGTACACCCAATGCACAACTTTTGAAATCATGATTGCTAATGGAGGTATGATGAAATGTGAGGGTAGATGTGAAAATTTCAAACTCTATATGGGAGACTATCATCTCAAAACCCTTTAATTTTTTAAAGGAAAGATAATTGAGAAATATGATGCAATATGGATTCACCCCCTCCCTCTCAGTATTGTAATTTATAATACAATAATTATGTGCTTTCCATTGTTACAACTCGTGTCTCTTCAGTTTCGATTATAATAGATTTAAATTTTTGTGACTCCTGTTGCTACAACTCAGTTGATGAATTTATTTTTGTGTTGCAGCTCTGTTGCTGCAACTCACATTGTTGCAACTCCACTTTATTTTGTTTATTTTCTGATTTCCTCTATCTTTAGTCTTTGTAACTTTGGAACGATGTTATTGTATTAATAATGAATGAAAAACACTCAATTTTTGCAACAATACAAGACCTTCATTATACTCAAGCAAGTCACCAATAGATCATGGAATAAGTTTTAATTTCCACAAGTTGGATTTCAATTTTTTCAAGTGTGATTTCAATTTCGGCAAGTGTGCTTTAATTTTTGCAAGAGCAACTTAGGCCATATCATAGTTTGGTGTCTTAATTAAGTATCATGAATCTTTGAATTGTGACATTAAAGTGATGCAACGCCATATTTAAAACATCACTCTTCTTGCATAGATTGTGCACGATAGTTTGCAAGTTCCATACAAGCCTTGGATTGATAATTAAATGTAAAACTTTTCGTTTTCTTTCTAAGATAATTAGAAATTAATTAAAAATTCTGTCATTTTCGGTGTTGTTGTCAGGAAACTGTCAAAAGAAAGTAGCGTTTCTTAATTCTATGGATTTTTCTTCATTTCACTAGAACAGATGTTATGATTTCTCTTCAGTTATTTGTAGTATGATTTTCTAATCTTTTCTATGCCCAAATATAGAGATCAATAGGGTAGATTTATTATTTCTTCCAAAAACCCCCAAAAATATAATAGTGTAGGTCAATCGAAAGAGGGGAAGGAGCATCATCAACCAAATTACTTATCACCAACAACAAGTTCACTTTCCAAAAAACAACATTAAGCATCTCCTCGGGTATTAGAGACTGTGCAAGATCTCTGCACACCGATATTCCATTGTCATAGGAGCGTATCAATGAGAAATACAGGGATGATTTTAAGGATGGAAATTTGTTTTTAAATGTAGAAACCTTGGTGAATATTACTAATCCTTCATATGTCAACTATAAATGTTTGCCAATATTTTTTTAAAAATATTCAAATTTCTAAGTATTTTATATATTTTTTATAAAATTTTGGCAATTTTTAAGGTAAAATAATTTTATCCTATAGAATTTGGGCAAATCATTTTTAAAATAGCGAATCTTGTTTTTGGAAAAACCATGGAAAATTAGCCCATGAGCGAAATTTAGCCCCTAAAATCATCCCTGGAGAAATATCATTCAGAAGAGTTCCTTTTTCTAGAGGAACCTTTCGAAGTAGAGGACACCCCTTGGAAAGAAATGGCACATGTGATTGTCAAAGAGGAACACATGACTTTCAGATTCCCAATCAAAGAAATATATGAAGAACATCCCTCATTTTTCCTTGCCAAAATTTTATGGGTTATCTAAAGAGGATCCTGATACCATCCTCTTTGAGTTTGATGTACTTTGTAGAAGCTATGACTATGTGACATATTCCTAGAAAATTAATCTCTTTCCCACCACACTTAAGAGTGTTTCACTATGTTGTTTCATGGGCCTCGGAAAGGATAGAATCCACTCATGGGACCATATGACAATGAAATTTCTGGAAAAATACCAAGACTACTGCAAAGACAAGAAAATAAGAGAGGAAGTTTTCAATATGATGCACAATGAAGATGAGAGCTTGGAAGACTACATCGAATGAATCACCTATAACCTGCAAAGGGAAAAGAAAGGAGACTTGCCTCCTGAAATGCAATGTGTATTATTTTTAATAGGAATATGAGATTATTGTATAGAAATACTCAACCTTATGGGTGGGGGAGACTTCTCTTAGCTAGAATATGATATTATCTTGGAAATTTGTCATAAGTATACTAAAGGAAAAACTAAATCAAGAAAAAAGCCAAGAGATATATTGGAAAGAATAGGAAATATTGTTGGAAGTGGAGTAATGAGGGTGGAAATTGGGAACATGTTAGAGGGTTTTAAAACTGATATACTTATTTCCCTAAGCTCTCAAATGGATACACTCTAGACAAAGAAGAACCAGGAAGAAATAGAATGAGCATTGGCTATATTTTTCTTGAAGTGTAGAACGAAGCAACTTAAGAGGGAGTGTCCATTGGATCAGATCGAGGTATGTGGAATATGAAGTGAGGACCATGTTACACATAAATATCCATCCTTTCCTAGAATAAAGGTCATCTATCAAAAATTTGAGGAGCCGAAATAGGTGTGCTATGTCTCTCAAGAGTCAAAAGTGACCCCGGTAGCCTAAAACTCAAGGTATGATCCAAGATCAATCTCGATATTTCAATTCATATTGGACTAACCCTTCAATGAAATATGCTTCTCAACCATGGGGTATGCCAACTCAACAATGGGTAGCTCCTCCTCCCAATTAGTTATGGTAACAAGGATGGAGAAATACCACCATGGGAGGACCCCAACAACTTATGACACAACCAACCATGCAACTTCTTCCCCAACCCCAAATGCATGCATCTACATCCACCCCTCCTCGATCCCAACTACATGCACAACCCATACCTAACCCAAATAATGGGAGGCTATCCCAACCAACACAGGTTGTTGGACTTGCGACCTACCCCACTTACTCCATCTCTTCCCTAGACTATAACGATATTCACCTTAGATTCAGGAAGACGCTAACCAAGGACCAAATTCACATTATCATTGAATACCTAAATGAGGAGGTCCCAAGTGAATAATCAAAACAAAAATAATCTTAGTAACCTTCAAAAACTAAAAATTCCCTCCCTACACTGTAGGACCCACCCTATCTTGAAAGTCTAAATCAAGACAAACCTTCTATACAACCTATATTTAATTTCTTAGGAGAATTCAAAAAATTGTGTGTCAAAATACCATTATTTCAAGCAATTAAGGACATACATATTTATTCAAAAGTGGTAAGAGAACTTTTTTTTAGGAAGCTCGGTGGGAAATGAAAGGATCCCCAAACCATTCATGTCATGGGAAAACTATCAGACCTCATGACGGGTGGAATTATCATGACTAAATACTATGACCCTGGCATTATAGTTGTTAATGTGAAAATCATAGATGATTTTAGAGGTTAAATTTCTCCAATGGGATAATTTTCCATGGTTTTCTCAAAAAACGATTTGCCAATTTCGATTTTCTCTAAAAATGATTCACCCAAAATTCCATAGAATAAAATTATTTTACCTTAAAAATAGCTAAACGTTTATAGAAACTATATAAAATACTTAGAAATTTGAATATTTTTACAAAACTATCGCCAAACATTTTACATTTTGGATACTAAGGACTAGTAAGATTAGCCCATTTTAATACATTTTAATACAAATTTCCATCCTTAAAATTATGCCTGGTGTAAATCAACAATAAACTTAGTAATACATTAATCAACCTAGGGGGCGCCATTAACATTATGAAACGTGAGACCATGCAAGTATTAGGACTTATAGGCCTTGGGGGAATCCCCATTGTACTGCAACTCGCTAAGAGATCAACCATTAAAACATAGGGCATTCTAGAAGATGTAGTGATATTTGTGGATTCACGGGAATATCCCACTGACTTCATGGTCTTACAACCTAAAACCTCTTTGGGAGGGTATCCTTTAATCTTGGGAAGGCCATGGTTGGCCACTACCAATGCTTACATTGGTTGTTGGTTAGGAAGCATGATTGTTTCCCACGGGACATCCACCAAACAATTAACTCTCTACCCTCCTACCAAACTCAACGTAGACTTAGAAACACCACTTTGGGTTGATGGAGAAGAAAGTGATGAAGAGGGGGAATCCCATCAAGTCCTATCCATAGATCATACCTAGCCACAAGAGATAAAACATAGGCTGATGAAATCAATGATTTTATAGCCTCCTCCTCTTCCTCAGGAAACACACATCTTCTTGAGCATATTATGAAACTAGAAACTCAAATTTCCCTAGCCTCAACAAGCATCTCACCCATTAGACATGAACTTGTACAATAATAATACCAAGTATACCTTATAGAAACTATATAAATTA
>WSFP011473770.1:0-17309 GCA_009831015.1 Picea engelmannii
ATACACCCTGGAGAAGAATGGGAGAACTCACATGTTGTTGCCAATTAAGGATAAAGAAGTCAAAACAGAGATGAGCAACACTGTACTTCTCATGAGTGGGAAGGAACTTCTTAAGGAGGTTAAGAAGAAGGAAGATACACAATTCATTGTGGTCAGGAAGCCTAAAATTTTTGTGACCAGTACAAGAGTGGATGATTTACCAGAGGAAATCCAGTAGCTACTGGAAGAGTTTGTTGATATAATAGTGGACGAACTACCTCGTTCGTTTCCACCTATCAGAAGTATAAGTCATCACATTGATCTTATACCTAAAGCTAGTTTACCAAACAAAGTAGCGTACACATTGACACCGCAAGAGAATGAAGAGGTCAAGAGACAAGTCCAGGACTTAATGGACAAAGCGTTGATTAGAGAGAGCTTGAGTTCATGCATTGTTCCAATACTGCTCAGCCCAAAGAAAGATGGAGGCTAGAGGATGTGTACAGACTCAAGGGAAATCAATAAGATTACCATCAGATATAAATTTCCTTTGCCAAGGATGGATGATTTGATGGATTTCTTGAGTGGGGAATTTTTTTTTTCAAAGATTGATTTGAAAAGCGGGTATCATCAAATTCGTATGAGAGAAGGTGATGAATGGAAAACAACATTCAAGATGAATGAAAGGTTGTATGAATGGATTGTTATGCCATTTGGCTTAACAAATGTGCCTAGTACTTTCATGAGATTGATGAATGAAGTCTTGAAGGATTTCATAGGAAACTTTGTCATTGTATATCTTGATGATATATTAATTTTCAGCAGAACTGAAGCAGAGCACTTAAATCATTTAGCTACAGTAATGAGGGGATTGCAGCAAGAGAAGTTGCTTATAAATGGGAAGAAATCATCATTTATGAGGACATAACTCATTTATTCATGTTTTGTTATCTCTGAAAATGAGTTAAAGATGGATCCAGAAAAGGTGGATGCAATTAAGAATTGACCATCGCCAAAAAGTATATTTGAGGTTCGAAGCTTCCATGGATTAGCTAGTTTCTACAGGAAATTCATCCAAAATTTCAGTGGGATTAGCACACCGACGATGGACAAGGTGAAGAAAAAGCACAAAGATTTTCATTGGACAGAGGAAGCAGAGAATAGTTTCAACTTGCTAAAGAAAAAGATTACTGAACAGTCAATTCTGGCGTTGCCAGATTTCAGTAAAACATTTCAGGTCAAGTGTGACGTGAGTGGATTTGAAATTGGAGCAGTCTTGAGCCAAAATGATAGATCGATCGCATAATTTAGTGAGAAACTAAATGAAGCGAAGGTTAAATACTCCACATATGACAAAGAATTTTATGCAATCATACAAGCGTTGAAGAAATGGAGGCATTATTTGGTTCCTAAAGAGTTTGTTTTGTACAGTGACAATCATGCTTTACAATTCATGACTCAACAGGAGAAGTTGAACCAGAAGCATGCTAAATGGGTTGAATACATGCAAAATTTTACTTTTGTAACTAAACATATTTCTGGTACTGCTAACAAAGTTCTTGATGCTTTGAGCAGGAAATGTTTTCTTATGCAGGAATTTAGAGTCAAAACTTTCGGTTTTGATAACCTCAAAGAAATGTACAAGGATGATCCAGACTTTAAAGAGGCGTACGAGGCATATAAGAATCCAATTCTCAGGAATAGAATCCAGTGGATCGAATATATGATCCAAGATGGATTGTTATTCAGGGGAAATCAGTTATGTATTCCAAAATGCTCCATGAGGGAGAATCTGTTGAAAGAAAAACATAGTGGAGGATTGGTCGGACACTTCGGTCATGATAGGACATTATCAAAATTGAATGGCTCCTATTTTTGGCCAGGAATGAGGACATATGTCAAAATATTTGTGGACAAATGTAGAATTTGTATGCACACAAAAGGGAAAAGGCAGAACACAGGGTTATATCGGCCATTACCCATACCTGAGAGGTCATCGAATGCCGTAAGAATGGATTTTGTATTGGGAGTACCAAGGACACAAAGAGGTTGCGATTCAATCTTTGTGGTAGTCGATAAATTTTCAAAGATGGCACATTTCATACCATGCTAGAAAACCAGCGACGCAACACATATTGTGAACTTGTTTTTCAAAGAAGTTGCCAGACTTCATGGCTTGCTAAGGAGTATTGTGTTTGATCGGGATACCAAGTTCGTGGTACATTTTTGGAGGAATTTATGGAAGAATCTGGGGACAAATTTTTCATTTATCTCAGCTTATCATCCTCATACGGATGGGCAAATAGAAGTTGTAAATAGAAGCTTGGGAGATTTACTGAGAAGCCTAATGACTGAACACCACAGTCAGTGGGATCATATTCTGCCATAGGTGGAATTTTATTATAATGATTCGATCAATAGAAGCACAAGGCAGATTCCATTCCAAATTGTATATGGAATGCAGCTAAGGGGAGTTTCTGAATTGAAAGATTCAGAATAGAATAAAACTAGAAGTGCTAGTGCAAAGAATTTTGTAGAAGTAATGAAGGAGCTTCACATCCAAGTCAAGGAGTGATTGCAAAGTTCAAACCAAGAATACAAGCACATATTAGATCAAGAACTTCAATTTGAAGTTGGTGATCTAATTCTTGCACACCTGAGGAAGGAGAGGTTCCCAAGGGGGACATATAACAAACTAAAAATGAAAAAGATTGAACCATGCAGCGTCATGAATAAATTTGGGGAAAATGCATATGAGATCGAATTACCTGATGGGATCAGAATTTCACCGATATTCAACATCTCAGATTTGTACCCTTATAGAGTTGAAGAAGCAGGAGCAGACAGTGAACATATAAAGGTTCAATGGATAAAACGAATACTTGTAGCTGAAAAGACACAGATGGAAAGTATACTTGATAAGAGAATAAGCAAGAGGAATAGGAGGAAAGAGTATTTTGAATACTTGGTCAAGTGGAAGGGATATCCAGTTGAAGATGCCAGCTGGGAAGATGAAGAAAAAATTCAGAAGCATTGGCAGACCGTGCAAGAACTCATGAACAGGAGTTCATGAAAATTTTCAAGCGAGGGAGTATGATGCAGGAGCATCACATAAAGCCAAATTCCACGACCTAAGCCAAAGAAATAGTTGGATGCGTGAAGGAAGAAAAGAGCACGTTCTCATAAGGACCCATTTTGAATTTTGAAACAAAGTCACTAATGTAATAGTTAAGAGGAACGTACTCACACATTGTAAATAGATCATGAGCAATTTCTCTCATCTGTAGAAAGTTAAGGCATTTATGCATATTTAATGGAAGTAGGTAGATTTAAATTCTAGATTAGAGAGCTTTAGATCATAGGAGGGAAAATGGATATAGACACCCTCATTATTGTATCCTTAGAACATTAGAACAGGATAGAGAAGATTATAGAGCATTGTTGTATCATAAGCATAGAGCTGTAGCAGAGAGCTGTAGAGAAGAACCCATGTACATAAGCTTTGAATTAATATATATGGAGCTTTGAATCAAATTCATGGTGTTATGATGTTTTCTGTGTATACATGTTGAATGGTATGCTTATGATTGTTTATTCTCTTTGTTATGCATTAGCTTTGATATTATGTGAATGTATGATTTCATGTTGAATTTTGAAGTTGAGATAGGAAGTGAATGAGTTTCAATTGTTTCTCATCCTGAGTAAGAATTTCCTGCAAGGAGTGGAGTGAAATGTTTGGAAGGAGTGCATTGACGAAGGTTCAGAGTTTCATCTCTGAAAAGATCAAGAGGGATACCATTGTTCTCATTCTAGCAGAAGTGTAGGAGTAGTACAGGAAGTCATGCAAGGAGTGCGCAGGTGTTAGAAGTCTTAGGAATTATCAACAAAAGGAGAGTTGAAGGACTGTTGTTGCAGAGAAGGTGCATAGAGTCGAGGAGATCAAATACCCAGAAGTATTTGATAGATTGCCACAAGGAGTGCGTGAAAAGATTATTATGGGACTTGAAGTTACCGGAGGAAGCTCAGGAGGGTTGACACCTTTGAAGTATTCAAAGGAAGATGAAGGTCGAATCCATCCAATAGAAGTAAGTTTTAGAAGGAGGAACCTTGGTTCACTTCAAAGAAGTCGTCGAAAAGGAGGAATGAGAGGTCACAATTTCTTCTAGGAAAATTTCTGAAGTTGCGAGGACTGTGGGATCCAGAGAAGATGCAAGGTGGATAGGTGAGGACGAACCCATCAACTGATATCAGGAATCAATGTGGATCATTGATCGTAATATTTCATGAGCTGTCAGATCATTTCGAGGTTCGGGAACCTGAGAGGACAGTGGCTTGGGGTCGAGAGTTTTGAACTCCCGATTCCTGGAAGTCCAAAATCACGCCAACCGTTGGATCAAAGGGAGGCTTATAGCCATTGATCCTTTTGGAGGTACCATTTCAGAGATCGGGGATACGTTGGAGAGTTGGGAGAATTGCATTTGGATTTGCGAAGACGCAAAGTCCGAAACCCCGATAAAGTGACACAACCCATGTGGAAGTCAACTTTTGGGTTGACTTATTGGATTTCGACATTTCGACATTCGCGGAGATGAGAGGCAGGGATCCTTTTTTCCAGGATTCCAAAAATTGTGAAATGCGATACGACGAGAAAGAGGAGGATGTGGCGACATTTCAAGGATTTGTCATATCGGGTTTCGACAGTTGAAAGGTGGGAAACTCGATGACAGGTATCGCGAAGTCACGAACCCCGAAGTCCCAACTTTAGAAAAGGGCATGACGTTATTTGGGCCTAATGGGATCTGAGCTGGAGCCTGGTGGTTGTCCACATAGGCTCAATTCATAAGGACCTATGGATTGAAGTTCTTGAAGGTGCCGACAGGGATCCAAATGGGCCACTTTGGCTTAGAGAGGGAGATTTGAATGATCTTGTGAGTGGATCTCGATCTGTGGGTTGGGACCTAGGTCAACCAGCTTAGTCTGTGTCTTCCAACCCCACTCAGTTGGTATATGTGCACTCCATGCAATCGTCGGCAAACCCAAATGGTAACCAGAAACCAGGCGGGAATAAGAAGAGAGGACGTAATAATCGTAAGAGTGGGAAAATATTAAATCCAAGGACAATGGTAATAATGAGAAGATGAATAATAATGTTGGAGAGGGAAAACAAGAAATACGTAAGGTGAAGTTTCCCTATAAGCTTTGCACAGATGATCACCTTACCCATTTATGCCCCAAACTTGTGGAAGCTGCAAGGATATTATCTCTACCACTCGTTGTGCTGACGAATCCATTTCCACATAACCAACACATGGCCTCGAGCTCCTCAAATTCCACAAATGTGGTTGGTGGGAGTCAAAACTCATCGTTGCAAGATGGCGACCATTTTTGTATCAATATGGTCGATGCGAATGTTAATGTAGCCACTCAATCTTGATATTATATCTCTTCACAAGCTATTCCTAGTCTAGAATCTCCTCCTCCTCCTTCGAAGATGAATTCACATATTGAAAAACTAGAGCCACCACCTCATATTTTGAAAGGAGTTCATAAGGGCTCTACCCACAATCCAAATGTTAGAGCCGCCCATAACTACTCTATTGTTGAGGACTTGGGTCAAACTCCTTGTGCGATGTCGGCTTTGGAGGTACTACAGATGTGTCCTTCATAGAGGAATTCCTTACTATATGCTTTAGGATCTCTAGAACCTAGTGGCTCAAAATTTATCAATTTTGATGTCACACACATGAAGCCTCACTTACCATACCATGTGGATTTCCAAATCCATGTGGATTACTCAAAGTATACCATCAAGCGTGCAGTTTTTTATGAAGGCGTTACTATGTGTGTGATGTCCTTGATCTGTTGGAAAGATCTCGATTCTCCGACTCTTTGTCATCGAACATGTTGAATGCTTTTGATAGTCATTCCTTTTTCCCTCATGATATTCTTCCTTCCTTTCTGGTCCAGTTAGGTGGGAAGATGGTAGAGGTGGAGATAGAGGTAGTTGATGTGCCTCTAGATTATAACCTGCTCCTCAGACTTAATTGGACCTATGTTGTGGTCATTGTCATATCGTCCATCTTCCGTACTATTTGTCTTCCTCATGAAGAGAATATTGTGACAATCGACCAGTTATCCTTTGCGTACTCTAGTCCTAATGCATCTATTGGACTGTAGATCCCTGTGATCGACAATTATCAGTTAGAAAATGAGAATATCGATGTCTAGATGTATTCTTACCTTATGGGTACTTTCGAATTCATGGCACCGAGTCACCACGTTTACGTCATGTCAAGTAGGCCCATTTCAACAGGGATGTCTATTCCTTTCTGCACTTTATATTTTAGTGATTCGTGGACCCTACCTTCCTTGAATTCATCTTGTGAAGGTCAACTGCATGTTGGAATGGCCATGCCACTATTGGAAACAAAGACTGCGTATCAAGTTGTTCTTGACTCTTTTGTTGATTCTGATCCTATTACTTCACCAATGGATGAGGAGGATCCCATTCTTAGGCCCATGTGAGCCACTTCGTTGTCTTGTTCATGTGACTGCCTCGATGAGAATTTTCCTTTGGACAAAGCTATCATCAAAGACATGAATGGTTCTTCCAAACTTTGGGATGATATGCACCAACACTCTTATTTTCTCCCAGATCTTGAAAGAATCGAACATGATGAATTTCGATCTACTTTGAGTGAGATAGTTAGTCACATCGTAGTTCCACTTTATACTCATGGCATTTATGCCGAAGGAAATATGGCGAGTATTTCTCCTATCGTCACGATCGATATCTCTCGTACCCATGGAAAGGTTGAAAATGTAAATATCGATGTCAATTGTTCGCCAGAAGAAATCCTGATCTACACCAAACTCTTCAAGTAATTTCGAGATGTATTTTCTTGTTCATATGAAGAGATGCCATGAATCGATGCTTATATTTTCTAACATGATATTTGAACTTATCCAGATGTTAAACCTATTCGACAATGTCTTAGAGTTGTCAATCCCCAGAAGGCCCCTGATATTAAGGCAGAGGTGGAGAAGTTACTTAATGTTGGCTTCATCTACCCAGTTCCCTTGGCTGAATGGGTATCCAACCCCATTTCGGTGAATACAAAGCAAGGAACTATCCATGTATGTATGGACTTTCGTGACCTGAACAAGGCTTTTCCTAAAGACAACTTCCCAACAACTTTCATCAATCATATTCTCAATGAGTGTGCGGGAAGCGAAATATTTTCTTTTATGGATGGATTTTCAGGATATAATCAAATTCAAATTAAACTTGAGGATCAACAAAAGACGACATTTATTTGTCCTTGGGGTAATTTCGCATACCGGAAAATGCCTTTTAGCCTTAAAAATATCGGAAAAACCTTTCAACATGCCATGACCTTCACTTTTCATGATCTTAAGCACATAGTCGGAGCTTACCTTGATGATCTTATTGCTCACTCTCGCAAGAGAGCGGATCATGCTATGCACCTTCCTCTTGTTTTTGAAAGATGTAGTTACTATAGAATTTAGTTGAACCCTCACAAGTTCATCTTTTACATTAGATTCGATCATATTTTGGGATTTCTAGTTTCTGAGACCAGGATCATGGTAGATCCACTAAGAGTTGAGGCAATACTAGTGCAGACCCCCGACCCTCATGTTATAAAAATAGAAACGCGGAGCAATAAAATAAAACAAATGCAAAAACAAAACACAAAAGACAAACAATACAAGACAAACACAGATTTACGTGGTTCACCTAGTGTGGGCTACGTCCACCAGAGAAATTGATAGGTCCTTCCTTTATTATTATCCAACAATTGAAGGGATACAACCTACAACAAAACCTGTTGTAACTTCCTCTTCTTTCTCTCACAGTCTCCTCTCCTAGAATACAATATTCATCATCATCCATAGCCGCAATACATTTCCCTCATAAAAGAGGGTTGCCTTCTAGGGAGAAAACCCTAACATAATCTCTATCGTTAGATCTGCGACCTTATAACGAATGGTCCAGATTTACAATGAAATTACAATATACTTTTACAAGGCAATTTTTGCTTCGGGGGCTTCGCCCTCGAACCCCCACTTGCCCCTAGATCCCTAGCCGGGGGGGTAGCCCCCCCGGACCCCGCAGAGGGGGTACCCCCCCTCTGCACTCCCCCACATGGAAGAGTGTACATACTTTTGGGGTGTAAGTACTTCATGGGGTATAAACATGGATGAAAGCAAGGACCTTTGAATCAAGAAGATAATCAGGCTCCACAACCAACACCTCAGGCTGAGATCCACACAAGATCATTCTTCTTTGAATCCGCAGAACTGAAATAGTTCTTTTGGGCCTTCACTAGAACCCCACGAATCCAATCCACAGGTCCTTCCATGAAAACTTTCCCTATGCAACTTAATGTCAGGCATGAGCCTTACACCTCTATACGACCACACCCGGGTCTTAGCACAAGTGCTCTTCATGACTCACAATCTCATGAGTTCGTGAGTCGAAGACCCTCGACTCCTCTTTTCCAAACCTTCGATACCAGAGATAACAACACAGGTATGGCTCCCTCCTCGCTAGCACCTCTACAAGCGACCGCTGGCTAGGGCCTAACTTTAGCTCCCCTCACAACTCGCGACTTCGTGAGTTGGAGTGTTGAGCCCTCGTGCTCCTCCTTTACAAAACCTCAAAGCATGATAAGTCAACGATGGGTTGACCCCTTCCTAGGAAACGTTTTTACACCACCTGTCACCTGCTTCCACTTTTCTTGGGCGCTTGTTGCTATGCCACCTGTCAACCACATGGCCCCCACCAAATGGATGTGTCACATTTTTCACATGAGCCCTCGTCGCTCAACACTTCATGACTTTTGTAGTCAAAATGAAACTCTCTCAACCCCTGATACATGATACCATGTGGAGGTTATGATCCAATGGTTCTTCCATAGCTTGGATCCAACAGTCTATATCTCCTTCCCTGCTCTTCGCAACTCAGCACTTCATGAAAACTAAGAATTTGGTCTGGCCCTCCAATCTCACGAACCTCGAATTCACGAAATGATCCAACGGCTTACGCAAAGCACGATCAACAGTTCACGTTGATCCTGGATCCTAAGGTGATGGGTTCATCCACCTCTAACCACCTTGCAACTCTCCTTTGATCCTACGGTTCTCACGATTTCACGAGTTCTCCATAGAGAATTCTGACCATCTGCTTCTGCTTCTCAAGGACTTTTGGCCAATGCTTTGGAACCCTCCTTCTGTTGTCTGGACGTAACTTCGATAATCCAGATCCAACCTTCTGTCGTTGATTCAACGGTTGTTGTAGCTCCCTCCCAAGCTTTCTCACTTCCTTCCGGACTTGGAATAATTTCAAGGTTTCAAAGGCCTCGGCCTTTGCTTCCTCTATGATCTCGATCTAACTTTGATGAACTTGCCTGCATTCTAGGAATGTTGTCCCTTCAGAGCTTCATCCACTAAACCTTCAAAAGGTTTCTCGACTTCCTACCCCTCTTTTGTTGTTACTCTGTGCTCAACAACACTATCCTTCCTGAGCTTCAGAACTTGAACCTCTAAGGAACTCAACCCCTTTCTCTCCTTTCAAAGGGGAATTTGGTGCCCTCTTGGCAACCTCCTGCTCAAGAACTCCCTGCTGAACGAACAAAGTATTCAACAACTCTGTGAGTGTCTTTCTCCTCGACACTTCTCCTTCCTCTAAACTCATAATAGAGTTCTTCTGTGTACTCTATGCACTTGCTCAATGCCCTCCTGGAAGAGCTTCCACAAAACCCTCAATGATTTTGTTATCTCTGTGCCTTCCTCTGCATAGTCTTACCTCCAAGGTGTTCAACAACCTTGAGGCCTCCTCCTTGAGTCAATGACTTCCTCTGGTGTGCCCTCCTAGCATAACTATGTCCAAATTCTATAGAATTCAGAAGTGCACTCTATGCATTGGCTTACAGAACCCGCAGTGTTATTTCATGCAACCTCTTGCATGAAGCCACAAAGAACTAGACCTGGAATCAAAGAACCCAACAAAAAACAACTTATGTCTATAACCTGCAAATGCAAACTAACACACATCTACAGTATATCATAAATGCATAAAGACATTCATCAACAACCACAGAATAACATGCAGGAAAAACTGCTCTGTTTGTGTTAATCAAGAATGCCCGATTACAATGTGTTCGATCTTGGACTGTAACATAGTCTCGACTCTCCTCTCCTATCCAACCTATTCTTTTTTCTCTGCCGTTATACCTAACTGAAAACAAAAGAAGATTTTTTTACAAAAGGGGGCTCCTCGAGCACTTCCCTCCATCTCACCAAATCTCATTAATTAGAATTAATTACATTGAATGGGCCATCTAATCTGAATTGGATCTAGATCCCCATCAAATTGTTAGCCATTAAAGGAAACACTAACTATAGCCTACTCAAAGGCATGACTTGGCTCTTTGGCCTTATAATCATTTAATTACATTTTCAAAATTTGAAAAACGAGAGGGTTGTGCCTCTCTCCTTCCATTGAATGCACGCTTGATGTGTTGGCTAACTGGCACTTAGCTGGCTTGGAGCGATGCTCCTACATCATACTCCTCTGCTGCAAAAATCATGATCTCCTGCTCATGAGCTTCCCAACACCGTTGTTGAAATCCACCTGGATCCCAAACAGTTCTCTGGAGCTGTCCATCTTCTCCACTGCTTCGTTGCTACTGTTGTTGTTTCCCTTCTGCTATGGTAGTTTCTCCTCTGCTCGGCTCCTCCTCACTTGCAATTTCTGCTGCTGACCTTAACATTAGCCTTCTGATCTCCTCAATTATCTCATCCAGCTGTTCCCATGGCTGGCTCTCCTTTTGCAGCCTGCTCCACTACACTTCTTTCCTACAAACAGGTAGATCAACTAGATCTCCCATGTCATATTCTTCCTCTGTGGTCTCAACTTTCCACTTTGCTACAAAATTCATCTCTATAGTCTTATCTTCTTGACTGACCTGTTTTTCAGTCACCTTCCCTAACAGACTTGCTTTTTCCATTTCTCCTTATGCTGGTTGAATTCCAACTTCCTCGAGCTGCTCCTCAAACTAGAATTCTCCTTCATCTATTACTGCATACCTAGGCATTACAGTCATCATCATCTGTTCATCTCTTGAGCTGAAATTTCTGAGCGATTCCTCAGAATTCTCCTCTGCTAATATCTTCATGACTATCTGCTCATGGAAGTCATCTACTAGCTCTAGATTTTTTAGCCAATCCTCCAACATTTCTATCTTATTCTCCCAAAGAGTGAGCATCTTAAATGCATACTCTTCTTTTGCTACAACTTCTAGTGCTGTAGTTATCCCTTGTTCAACCTCTTGACTTAAAATTTCGAGCATTTCTGCTGAATTCTCTTCTTCCTCAACTGGGTCAGGTTTTGATGTCTGTCCCATTTCTTCTTTCATGAGAGTTTCTATTGGTTGTCCTTCTGTTTTTATACCCAAAACATCTTCCATGGTCTCATCTTGTCTACTTGGTAGGAATACCTTTATCCCTCCAATCATCATAACGCTCTTCTGACCTTCCTTCTCTGTCAGCTCCTCTTGCTGATATGAACTCACCTCTGAGTTCATCTTCTCTCCCTTCCCCACCTAGCAATATGGGATTTACTCTCTACCCTCATGGAAGTGTATGAGATCCTCTAGCGATCTCATCTCAGTTCCCTCCTAGAAATTTGAACTTTCAACACTGCCCTCTTGGCTGTATACAAGACCTTCACTCGATCTCTTTCTATTGCCCACCTGGCAATTTGAAATTCCATCTCTGCCCACTTGGCAATCTATGAGATCAGTCGATACCATCTCCATCAACAATCCTTCCTGACATGAACTCACTTCTGAGCTCCCGAGACTTTCAAATAGTCTCATATCCTTTTCCCTTCCCACCTGGCAAATTGGGAATTTTCTACTACCCACCTGGCAGTCTATGAGATCCGAAACTGATCTCTCTTTCTCATCATCACTAATATTTCTCCCAACTTCTAGTTCACATACATGAACCATCTCTTCTTCATCTCTGAGGATTTTCACATACCTCAACCACCTCCTCAACATCCTTTGGTGTCTTCTAGCCAACAATTTCTTGACTGGCCACTTTGCTTTCCTCCTCAGAGGCCATTCATACACCCAATGTGTCTTTGTATTATGTTGCATCCACAGTGCAAGCTCTTCCATCCTCGCCCTTATCTCATCGAGTTCTTTATCCATCTCTGGATTTCTCTTTTTCTTGTGGTCTTCCCTGTGAGCACACCCATGGCCTTCAGTAGCCATCTTCCTGTTCACATCTTCCCTATTGGAAAACTTGTTGCTGTCACTCTACAACCGTGAGTGCTTCCAGCGTCTCCTACAGTCCTCCTGACTGTCTATTGACTGCTACGCACCTTGCAACAATCATCATAGAGCTTCAACACTTTGTCCTCCTTTTCCTCTGGCTCCCTTTTCCTATAATATATAGACAAAATCGGGCTCTCATACCACTTTTGGTGCAGACCCCCGACCCTTGGGCTGAGATCCGCATAAGATCGTTCTTCTTCAAATCCGTAGAATTGAAATAGTTCTTTCGGGTCCTCACTAGAACCCCACAAATCCGATCCATAGGTCCTTCCACGAAAGCCTGCCCTGCACAACTTAATGCCATGCATGAGCCTTACACCTCCATACGATCACACCCGGGCCTTAGCACAAGTGCTCTTCATGACTTGTGATCTCACGAGTTAATGAGTCGAAGACCCTCGACTCCTTTTTTTCAAACCTTCGATACCTGAGATGATGACACACGTATGGCTCCCTCCTCTCTAGTGCCTCTACAAGCAACCGCCAACTATGGCCTAACTCTAGCTCCCCTTGCAACTCGTGACTTCGTGAGTTGGAGTGTTGAGCCCTCATGCTCCTCCTTTATGAAACCCTGAAGCACGATAAGTCAACAATGGGTTGACCCCTTCCCAGTCGACATGTGTACACCACCTGTCACCCACTTCCACTTTTCTCTAGGCACTTGTTGCTATGCCACCCGTCAACCACATGGCCCCCACCAAACGGATGTGTCATGTTTTTTTCACAAGCCCTCAAAGCTCATCACTTCGTGACTTTTGTAGTAAAAAAAAAACTCTCTGATACACGATACCACGATACCACGATACCACATAGAGGTTCTGATACAACGGTTCTCCCATAGCTTGGATCCAATGGTCTAGATCTCCTTCCCTGCTCTTCACAACTCGGAACTTCATGAAAACCAAGAATTTGGTCTGGCCCTCCAATCTCACGAACCCCAAATTCGTGAAATGACCCAACGACTTACTTAAAGCACAATCAACAGTTCACATTGATCCTGGATCCTAAGGTGATGGGTTCATGCACCTCTAACCACCTTGCAACTCTCCTTTGATCCTATGGTCCTCGTGATTTTGCGAGTTCTCCATAGAGAATTCTGACCGTTCTCCTCTACTTCTCAAGGACTTTTGGCCAATGCTTTGGCACCCTCCTTCTGTTGTCTGGATGTAACTTCGACGGTCCATATCCAACCTTCTGTTGCTGACCCAATAGTTGTTGTAGCTCCCTCCTGAGCTTTCTCACTTCCTTCAGGACTCGGAAGAATTTCAAGGTTTCAAAGGCCTCGGCCTTTGCTTCCTCTACGAGATCGATCTGAATTTAATGAAATTGCCTACATTCTAGGAATGTTGTCCCTTCGGAGTTTCATCCTGTTAACCCTCAAAAGGTTTCTCGACTTCCTGCCCCTCTTTTCTTTTTACTCTGTGCTCAACAACACTATCCTTCCTGAGCTTCAGAACTTGAACCTCTAAGAAATTCAACCCCTTTCTCTCCTTTCAAAGGGGAATTTGGTGCCCTCTTGGCAAGCACCTGCTCAAGCACTCCCTGTTGAACAAAAAGAGTATTCAAAAACTCTGTGAGTGTCTTTCTCCTCGACACTTCTCCTTCCTCTGAACTCAGAATAGAGTTCTTCTGTGCACTCTATGCACTTTATCAATGCCCTCCTGGCAGAGCTTCCACATAACCCTCAGTGATTCTTCTATCTCTATACCTTCCTCTACACATTATTACCTCCAAGGTGTTCAACAACCTTGACACCTCCTCCTTGAGTCAATGACTTCCTCTAGTGTGCCCTCCTGGCACAACTCTGTCTAAATTTCGCAGAATTCAGAAATGCACTCTATGCACTGGCTTACAAAACCCGCAATGTTCTATCATGCAACCTCTTGCATGAAGCCACAAAGAACCAGAAATGGAATTAAAGAACCCAACAGACAATGAATTATGTCTATAACCTGCAAATGCAAACTAACACACATCTATAGTATATCATAAATGCATAAAGACATTCATCAACAACCACAGAATAACATGCAGGAAAAACTGCTCTGTTTGTATTAATCAAGAATGCCTGATTACAATGTGTTCGAGCTTAGACTGCAACAGAGTCTCAGCTCTCCTCTCCTATCCACCATATTCTTTTTTCTCTACCTTTCTACCTAACTGAAAACAAAATAATATATTTTTACAAAAGGGGGATCCTCGAGCACTTCCCCCCATCTCACCAACTCTCATTAATTACAATTAATTACATTGAATGGGCCATCTCATCTAAATTGGATCTAGATCCCCATCAACCTATCAGCCATTAAAGGCAACACTAACTACAACCTACTCAAAGGCATGTCTTGGCTCTTCATCCTTACAATCATTTAATTACATTTTCAAAATTTGAAAAATGAGAGGGTTGCACCTCTCTCCTTCCATTGAATGCATGCTTGATGTACTGGCTGGCTGGTGCTTAGCTAGCTTGGAGCGATGCTCCTGCATCAAATACTTCGATTTCCTCCCCTACTCACTATTGTAAAACTTCAAGTTTTACAGGGGAACGATAACTTTCTTCATTGGTTTATAGTAAATTATGCCAATATCACTAAGGGTTTCATGCGTCTTTTGAAGAAGGACACCACTTTTATCTAGGATGAGCGAGCTTAGGATTCCTTCGATGATTTGAAGAAATCCTTGGTATCAACAACTTTGCTGAAGTATCCTTACTATAGTAGGGATTAATTGCTTTATATTGCCATGTATGAGGAGACAATTGGTATGGTTTTGGTTCAGGAGGATGATGAGCTCCGTGAGCACATCATCTACTATCTTAGTCGAAATTTAGTTGGTCCTAAAATTAATTATTCTCACATTAAAAAGATAGATTTTGTTGTCGTTCATGCATTCCAACGTTTACGTCATAATATATTTCTTTGCAAGACTACTATGGTTTCCGATGTCAATCCATTTCAATACATCCTTACCAGGTGTATCATAGTGGGGAAATATAATAAATGGATTGTCATTTTACAAGGGTTTGATCTAGATTTCGCATCTGTGAAATCTAAGAAATCACTAGTCTTCATGGAGTTAATATCTGATTTTCCACGATTATATGAGGATGTTACCCATGTTGATTCATTTGTGGATGAACACATTTTTATTGTCTCTTCGTCTGACCCCTGGTATGGAGACATTGTTCTCTATCTTCAAACTTTGAAGTTCCCTTAGCAACTCTCATGAGATGACTGATGACATGTAAGGTACCAAGATAAGAATTATACTATCGTCGATGACACTTTGTATATCCGAGGAATATAAAATATCGTGCGTCAAGGTTTAACTCACAGAGAGGTTGATTCAGTCCTAAATGATTTCCACAGTGGGGATTGTTGTGGTCATCTATTTGTACTTGCGACAACCCAAAACATTTTGTGAGACGGTTATTTCTAGCCTACTATATTTAAAGATTGTATTGAAGCAGTTAAGAAGTGTCACCCCTATCACGTGTTAATTCGAAAAATGCACTCGCATCCATCCCCTCTTCATCTAGTCATTATCGTCGGTCCCTTCACCAAGTGGGGGGTGGACTTTGTGGATTGCAACCCAACTTCGGCTGGGGAGAATCAACACATTATCGTGGTCATCGAATACTTTACTAAGTGGGTTGAGGCCATGCCTACAGTTAAATTTCATAGGAATATTGTCTCCTTCTTCGTATTCAATCAAATTATCATCCAGTTCGATTTACTAAGTGAGATTGTCACTGATCATGGTAGTTACTTTTAGAATGAAATGATGGAAGAGCTAGCATCTAAGATGGGGTTTAGACATGGTCATTATTCTCCTTATTACCCCCAAGAAAATGGACAAGTAGAGGTCGTCAACAAGTCTCTCAAGACCATTTTGAAAAAAAATATCAGTCAGAGTAAATCTGACTGGCACACCATGCTATATCCCACACTCTAGGCATACCAAACCTCAGTCAAGACTGCCACCAGATTTTCCCCTTTCTAGTTAGTGCACGGTGTGGAGTCTATTTTACCTATTAAATGTGAAATACCTTCTCTTAAGTTGGAAGTCGTGCTCCTATCTGACACTTTCAATCTCGAGCAACGCCTTATTGTTATAACCCTAAAATGCACCATACAGGTTTACCTGGCATCAGGCCAACTCATGCCTCTTCCTAGCCAAAGCCATGCTGAGTAACTCCTCAAAAACCACTCAAAACAAGCAACCCGCGTCCTAACTTCTTACTGGGCACGGGCATCCGCTTGCTGTCCTCTTACTGAACGCGGGTATCCGCGGGCTAGCCTAAAACAGCCTGCGAGTACCTAACAATGCAAAAAATTAGGGAAGTTTCCGCCGAGACTCAGGGCTTTTTGTCAGTTAACTGAAACTCTCCGCCATGCATGGCCGAGAGTTCGACTAAAACCCTAGCTCTTCCTAACCTATAAAAGGAGGGGTAGGGGTACTAGTCAAAAGGGGGAAAAGGGATAGCAAAGAAACTCTGCCAAAATAGCCAAGTCCATTATTGTCCACACTTCATGTTGCAGCAGTTAGAGGACAAAAGAAGAGGAAGAGCCCAGGATCAGGATCGAGGAACGGTGGCCAGTCTCAGAACTCATTGTCAGTGATTCATTTTGAGATTAATGAAAAAGATACTTTTCCCGTCCCAAAATTCATAAATCTTATCTATGTCATTTGATTTGTGTTTTATTTATAACCCCCTATTAGATCAGTAGCATGCATGTGTAGTCTTATCTTGATTGCAGGAAGCTTTGTAGAAGGGGCAGCAGCAGCAAGGAAATAGAAGGCTCAATGGAGGATCTAATTCAAGCATCATTAAAAAGGTGAGTTGATTCTTCCATTGTTTGCTCGAAAAGGGGTTGAGATTTTGGGTAGAAGGTTAAAAGTTCAATCTTAAGGGTCATTTTCTGCGTATAAGTTTAGAGCCCTAGCTTATTAGTCCGTAGG
>WSFP011473773.1:0-17308 GCA_009831015.1 Picea engelmannii
AATTTTCAGGGGAAGAAGAGGTCACAGATGAAGAACATCTTGAATTATTTTATAGTTATCCTAATAACTTAAATATCACATATGATGATGTATGGAAGATATTATTTGTGCAAATCTCATATGGAGAGGGCAGGAGGTGGTTTAGAGAATTAACCCTAGGATCTATAACATGTATTGAAGTTTTTGATGATACTTTCTTAAAACAATGGGGGGATAAGAAATATTGTTTGTACTACATTATAGAGTTTGGGAAGTTGAGAAGGGAATGTGGTCAATCAGTGTCAGACTTCACCAAGAAATTTAATAGGATGTACAGTAAGATCCTAGCTCAAAACAAACCTACTGCTACCTCTGCAAAAATAACATATGCTAATGCTTTTGATGCTTAATTTTGTTTGTCGTTAAGAGAAAGGAGGTCTGTTACATTGGATGATATGCAGGATGCAACACTTGAAGTGGAATATAATATCCTTGCTGCAGAGAAATTGAAAGGCAGAGTAGATAGGAGAAAACAAAAAGGAGAAGCCTCCTCATCAAGTGTTGATCCTAACATTGAAAAGATGCTTAAGATGATTGAATCTTTGACTTCAAAATTTTCCAAGATGAAACTTTAGAACAAGAAGCCTGCAAAAGGTAGAGATTCTAATGATTTCATTCCTCGAAATACAAATCCATATAGAAGAAATAATGAGCAACATCATATTTTACAAAGGAATAGAAATGCCAATGAAGATCAGAATATCAAAGCCCCTTTTGAGAACAAAGTAATGGAGGAGGAGCAGTCATAAGAAGACGATGAGATTCAAATGAGGGATCTATTTGTCAAACCGATGATCAGAATAGATATAATATAAGATCTAAATAGAGTAATGGTAATCAAGATGAACAAGATCCTCCCAAGAAAGTTATTGCCTCTGCAAAACAACAACCAAGAAAAGATGAAGCTCAAACCAAGAATCAAGTACTTCTTAAAGATCCTATGCAAGAGGTAAGAAACCATGACAAAGTCCCTTTCTCATTTATCTTTGAATAAAAAATTTAGAAGGTTAAAATCCCCATACCACGCATGGAATTAATGAATAATGATGCCTTCAAACAAACCATCCTCAAAAACCTTGAGCCTAAACCGATGCCAACTATTGTTGATGTTGTAAACCTCCAAGATGACAAGCCTACTATTGTCCTTAGTCCAATGGTTGAAGACCGTGAGGAAACCTCTCCACCTTTCTATGTTTCCTTGAACATCCATGATAAAATTCTACATAATTTCATTCTAGATACATGAGCCTCTCATAACCTCATGCCAAAATAAGTTATGGATGAGTTTGGTTTAAATATTACCAAGTCTTATCAAGATTTATTTTCATTTGACTTTAGGAAGGTTAAGTTCCTTGGTTTGATAAAATATTTATCAATTTCTTTATCTCAGTTACCCATGAGAAGAATGGTAATGAAAATTGTGGTAGTTGATGTGCCACCCAAATTTGGTATGGTCTTTTCTAGAGCATGGATAAAGAGGCTAGAGGGCACCTTGCAAAATGACCTTTCCTATGCAACTGTCCTAGTTTTTGGAGGAGAAAAAAGGAGATTGTATAGGGAATCCCAATTGGCCTATATTATCAGTGATGAGAAGGAGCCTACTAATCATCCCAAATACTCAGTTGAAACAGGTTTGGAGAATTTTATACTTTAGACTGATGATTCTCAGTCATCATCATTACATCTCAGAAAGCCTATTTTCCAATCTTCAGAAGTGGAAAGAACTCCTATATGGATTATGTTCTTTGATGGTGCTTGTTAAAAAGAGTCTGTAGGAGAAGTGTTGTTTTTGTTTCACCTTCCAAAGAAACAATTCATTTGTCCTTCAAATTGGATTTCAAATTGACAAATAACATAGAAAAGTATGAAGCCTTTGGTCTTGGTCTTGAACACTAGAAAGGACATGAATATTCAGGGGCTGACAGTATTTGGAGATGTTGATATGATAATCCCACAGATAAAAAACACTTTTCAAGCCAAACATGTCAGGCTAAAGGCATATAGAGATGAGGTATGGAATCTGATTGATTATTTTATAGCATTCAATATTTCATACATTCCTAGAGACGTGAATCAACTTGTTGATTCATTAGTTGTTTCATCTAGTACCTTTAATCCACCTTTGCCATCAAAGCTAAATTATGAAATCCAAGTGAAATATAGACCCTCATTTCCATAAAATGTAAAATTTTGGAAAGTGTTTGATGATGATGAGGAATTGGTCATATTTTTGGAAGTTATAGATGAGTTTGCATCTCTCCATATAGATCATGAAAATGAAAATGTTGTAAAAGTAAAAAATCCTAAATCAAAAAACAAAATTGGATTCCATGATATCATTCAACTTCCCAATAATAAAATCTCAAGAGGACTAGTACCACTTGAGAAACTTTTTAACCGGAATGATGTGCCCTTGAAGCCTGATAAGAAAGAGGAATACCATGTTGTCTTTCAGTACAATTTAGGAGATGAAAAGCGCCCAATGACTATAAATTTGTCCACACAGTTGACTGCAGAACGAAGAGCTGAATATGGCAGCCTGATGAAAGCATTTTCAAACATTTTTGTATGGGAATACAATGATTTAAATACCTATGACACACAATCAATTGAACATAAAATCCCTATGAAGAAAGAAGACACTCCATTCAATCAAAAACTAAGATCTATCATCCCTCTTCTTCTACCCATAATGGAAAAAGAAATTAAAAAATTATTTCATGCTCAAATTATCACTCCACTAAAATATTCTGAGGGGGTTGCTAATTTAGTTCATGTTAGGAAGAATAATGGGGAGATTAGGTTGTGTGTTGGATTCAGGAACTTGAAACAATTCTCTAATAAATAAAACTATCCTTTGCCAAAGATGGAGCATATCTTGCAAAGAGTGTCTGGAGCTAGTGTCATGTCTTTTATTGATGGGTTCTCAGGATATAACCAAATCTCAGTACACCTAGATGATAAGGAAAATACTCCCTTCACAACTCCTTGAGTACTTTTATGTATGCAAATATGCCCTTTGGGCTTATGAATGTTGGGGCCACCTTTCAAAGGGCCATGGACATTGCATTTGTAGGTGAGAAGGATAAGTTTGTTTTCATATATTTGGATGATCTAACCATGTTTTCTCACAGCCATAAAGAGAATTTGCAGCATTTGAGGAAGACATTCTTTAAGTGCATAAGGTATGGGATTTCATTAAATCCAAAGAAGTCTCAGTTTGCATTAAAATGAGGTAAGCTTCTAGGACACATAGTGACTGCTGAAGGAGTAAAGATTGACCATGCAAGAGTGGAAGCTATTCAGAATATATCAATTCCTGGATCTAAGAAAGACATCCAATCATTTCTTGGAAAGATTAACTTCATTAGGAGATTTTTTCCTAATTTTCCAGAATTGATTAAACACATCACTGGCATGCTAAGGAAAGATTCAGAAGTTAAATGGCATGATGAAGCAAGGGATTATTTTGAAGCTATCAATAAATCTCTTATGTCAGCTCCTACTTTTATCAACCCTGACTATTGTAAATATTTTTATATCTTTTCATTTGCATCTAATGACACCATTGCAGCAGTGTTACTTCGGAGAAAGTATGACCTTATTGAAAAACAAACTTATGCTTTGATCAAATAACTTAAGTATTTTAGAATATATATTTTGCATGCCAAAGTAATAGCTAATGTACCATCTAGTTCAATCATATATGTACTCATAACCATATATAGATGGTAAAAGAGACAAGTGGATTTCCAAACTCATTGAGTTTGACATTGATATCAAGCCAACTAAATTGATAAAGGGTCAGAGTTTGGAAAAGATTCTTTCTGAGGAGAATTGTGAGGTGTTGTTCATAAATTTTATCAGCATAAATGCAGAGGATGCACAATCTGAAAATTTTGATGAAAGGTACAGTCATGATCAACCAGTTTCAGCAAACTTATCTTCTTGTGAATGGTACAACAGGATAATACATTTTTTGCAAACCCTTGCAACCCCTCTAGAGATGAATCAAACACAGGTGAGAGCATTAAAACTCAAGGTAATCAAGTTTCGTATTAATGAAAATATGCTCTATTAGAAAGAGCCCTCTGGGATGTTGTTGGCATGCCTTGACAAAAAAGAATCAGTTCAAGTTATGCATCAATTTCATAGAAACAATTGTTGTGCCCATCATTACTGGAAAACTACAACCCTCAATATTTTGAGGGTTGGTTACCGTTGGCCATTTTTATTTTCTGATGTTTTCTCCTATGTTAAGACACGTGACAAGTGTCAAAGGTTCACTAGAAAACAATAGCTTAAATCTCTTCCATTGAAACCCATTGTAGTCACTGGAACCTTCCAAGAATGGGGGTTGGACTTCATTGGAGATATACATCCATCTTCAAGTGGCAAGAATAGGTGGATCCTAGTAGAAATTGACTACTTTACAAAATGGATTGAGGCTATTTCCACCAGGAATGTCACTCATTCTGTAATCATCAATTTCTTGAATGATCATATTTTTGCTATATTTGGCTACCCCAAAAGACTTGTTACTAATAATACAGTTGCTTTTAAAAGTGATGTTTTGGTGAATTTATGTGAAGACATGGGTATTCAGCTTGTTCACTCAACTACCTACTATCCTCAAGGCAATGTCCTTGTTGAACAATCAAACAAGAGCCTAGCGAGGATTATTAGAAAATTGCTTGAAGAAAATCAAAGGAGTTGGGATTCTAAGTTAAAATTTGCAGTCTGGGCCAATAGAGTGACAAATAAGAAGTCCATTGGCACTTCTCCTTTCAAGCTGGTGTATGGCACTAAATCCATTTTTCCTATCCAACTTGCATTACCTGTTGCAAAATTTCTTCAAGAAGAAGAAGGGGAACCAAATGATTTGGTTAGAAGGATTCTTCATCTAGTTGAACTTCATCATGTAAGGGAGCAGTTACTTGAGAAGACATAGTTACATCAGAAGAAGATGAAAGAGAGTTTTGACAATAAGTCTAAGGAAGATGTTTTCCAAACAAGGGATCTTGTTTTGAAATGGGATGCTTACAGAAAGGATAAAAGCAAGCATGGGAAATTTTACACTTTGTCGACTAGACCTTTCATCATCTCTCAAGTGTTGCAGAACAATACTTTCCTCTTAAAAAACCTGGAAGGTAATGAAGTATTTGGTGGCCTAGTCAATGGGCGTTTTCTCAAAACCTATTTCAACTAAGGATTTTTAAGCCTTCTCCATTGTAAATATCATTTCTTTTTTCAGTTTTAGTCTCATAATAACTCCATTTCCAATGGAACAACAATTTCACTTATTTTTGTAAGTTTTGTAGGTTATAGGAAAGGTAGTTGTTCTTATGAGTTCTTGGAACCTCACAGAGAGGATTCCATCCCCAATTAGAGCCAGATATTATATCCCAATAAAAAAGAACTCATTTTTTTCATGTCTTAGGTGATTAATTGAGTTTTTAGTGTTTTGAGTTATTCAATAAAGTGTGCCCTTTATTGAGTCTAGTAATCAATTTTGAGTCATGTCACATGAGGATGATTAAGTGGTTATCATGGTCATTTTCCTAGGTGTTATCACTGAGAGTCACCCTTAGATTGCAGGAGGATAATCCCAGTACCCATCAGAGTTTTTGGTGGATGTTGGTTTTATATGAGTGGAGTTCAATGGACAAAACTCAATATATGAATGATTTTCAAAAAAGAATTGGATAAGAAATGCACATGGAAGTGAGGGCCACAACTAATTTCAGTCAGTGAATTGAGTTTAAGTGTGAGCAAAGGGAAGAATTAATAAGAAAGGTGGACAAGACTGTTATGGGCATCAGGCCTTCAAGTAGCTTGGAGAAGAAAAAATCAAACTCAAGATCACTCTTAAGCTAAAGCTTCGTAAAATGAAATATGTCAAAACAACATAGTCACAATAGCATAATGATCAAACCTACATCACCATGCATCTACAAAAACTCGACTGGATCCTCCATTCTCGAGCCATTCATTGTAATAGGGGAAATGATCACAAGGAAGCTAACTAAAACTAGTCGTGATAACTCTACAATCAAACCTACATTACAACAACATAACAACCCTTGACTGGATCCTCCACGCCTGAGTGTTTTAGAAAAAGTTTTACAAAGAGATGAAAAGAGGCTGACTTCTATTAATCTGAAAGTCTCAAATCCTATACATAACCAGAGAACAATTATGGCATCAAAACATTAAAAAATAGGGAGCTCCTCTCAACCAATTGACCCCCTTAACAAAATATTAAAACTACTTATTTATACTCAGAACAATTCACCACTACCAGGAGTGTGATCTGATCACTACATTCAAAGCATTAAGTCTATGAGTTCTTCTGTCAGAATGAACGTGCAACTCTCTATCAGACGCAAAATCAGATCGACATGGGTTTTGTAGGAAAATATTCCCACAGGGGTACCACGGGGTGATGGTTCAGTCCCCACTATCGGGCCTTCCATGCCTTCCATTTATGGAGTGAGTCGAGGTTTCAACCACCAACTCTATTTTCATTAACTGTCACCTTAAAAATTGAACGAGACTTAATTCTTAGGGGCACAGCCACGTGATGCTCTCAGATAGGGTGCCACATAAACATGAGATTGTGGGGCTGTCAAAAGAGGTTTGGATTCACACTGCTTTTGGGCCCATAATCCATCACATTTCGCCACGTAGCATTTTCACCATACCATGGTTTCCATTTTAGGATTTCTCAAGAAAAATATCGCCCAAGCATGTTGTGCCCCACAATGGACTGTGCCCATAGGTCTGGTCCTGATTTGAGATCTGAGCACACTCGCTAGATTTAGCACCACTGCCAATATTAATTGCCCACCAACTTTAGGATCTGCCAAAAGTGTGACTTGGGATGGGGCGTTAATTTTTGCGCTAAACAATAACAAATCTCAGAGGATGATCTGATGTGGAGGCCTGATGTCACCATGTTGATATGTCGTGGATGAAGAGGTGACATGTGTCACTCAAAAACAGGCAGAAAGAATGTCTAAAATGTTTGAAATTTGTCCCATGTATCAGCGCTAGACAGATGCCACATGTCTGTGCCGATGGCTGCCACAAACTTGGTGATCCAAGGCTCAAGCGCTAGCTCCTTTTCCTTCGTCTCCTCTATGTACTTTTACCCTGATATGGAGATCTGATGACGCTTGTCTTATTGAATCGAATGGTCGATAATTACTTCGGGCCTCCGGACTCCGGGAAAGTCAAATCTCAAACTTCCTCTGCCTTCAACTGCTTTTACCCAAATTCATAGATATGATCATGGGTGACCCTCCTAAGATCGATGACTGATATCCCTTCGTGGCTCTAGGATTTGGACTTCTCAATAGTCAAACTTTATTTTCCCCAAGAAAATTCGTTGGAGCTAGGGATATCCTAGATTTGGATGGCTGAGATCCACTTCGAGTCTCCAGGCTCCAGGAAAATAAAAAATCAAATATTGCTTACCTTATTTTCTTTTTCCCAGAGCTATGGATCTAACGACACGTGGCTATTGCTGATCAACGACTCAGATTCACTTCAGGCCTTTAACCACTTCGGGCACTTCATCACCTCGAACACTTCATGAATTTGGGCACTTTGGGACTTCGAGACTTCGAGACCTTGGCACTTTTCTCATTTTAAAACCCCCAAAGTAAAACTCTCAGAGTGACAGATCGGATGATGCGTGTCTCCTGGATTTGGACGACTAAGATCCACTTCGGGTCTCCGGACTCTCGGAAAATCAAAACTCAAATCTTGCTTACCTTCTAGGATTTTACCTAGAACTATGGATCTAATGACATGTGTATATTGTTGATCAATGACTCAGATTCACTTCAGGCCTTCGGCCACTTCGACACTTCAGGCACTTAGGCACTTCGGCCACTTCGGGATTTCAGGTGCTTTGGCACTTCGACCACTTTGGGACTTCGGGCACTTCGGGACTTCGAAGCACTTCTCATTTCAAATCTACCGAAGTTCATTTCCCCAAAGGCTTGGATCGACTTCCACCTGTCCCCTTTAAGATCAACGGTTCATATCCACTTCAGGGCCTTTTTCTCTGGCACTATACTCCATGCAAGTTTTCACTCCCAAACTCCTATGAGCCACTGATCTGGATTGTTCTTTGAATATCTTCTTCTCAAAGATACAAACTTCCTTCTTCTTATCCTTCAATCCCAAAACAGACTGCTAAAAAAGCAGCGCTTTATGTTCATGGTTGCAGCTTGTGTAATTAAATACTTGGGAAACTGGTGGAGAGATCGGGAAAACAAGAGGACCAATGATAGAGGCAAAGGAGATGAGTGCTCAAATAGAAAGGGGAAAACAAAAAATGACTTTTCCAGCTGAAAGGGAAAAATTTAAAGACGTGGCCTGCGAAAGAGAGAAAAATAGGGCAAGGACATAGACTCATGTATATTCGAAAGATACCTCCTATGACCCTTGACAACTATATGTGATAACATTTAAGAATGTTAGCATTGAGAGTCACCCTCAGATTGCGGAAAGATAAGTCCAATAGCCATCAGATTTTTTGGTGGATGTTGATTTTATATGAGTGGAGGTCAATGGACAAAACTCAATATATGAATGATGTTCAACACAAAACTAGACAAGAAATGCATAGGGAAGTGAGGGCCACAAATAACTTCAGTAAGTGAATTTATTTTAAGTGTGAGTAGACTTAAGACTTAGTAATAAAGGTGGAAAAGACTATTACGCCCTTCAAGTAGCTTGGACAAGAAAAACTCAAACTCAAGATCACTCTTAAGCTCAAGCTTCAGACACTGAAATATGTCCAAACAACACAGTTACAACAACACAATGATCAAACCTACATCACCATGCAGCTACAAAAACTTGACTTGATCCTCCATGTCGGAGCCATTCAGTGTAAGAGGGGAAAAGATCATAAGGAAGCTTACTAAAACTGGTCGCGATACCACTATAATCAATCCTAAATTACAACAACATATCTACCCTGGACTGAATCGTCCATGCCCAAGTTTTTTAGCACAGTTTTTAAAAAGAGATGAAAAGAGGCTGACTTCTATTAATCTTAAAGTATCAAATCTGATACATAACCAGAGAACAGTTCTGGCTTCAAAACATTACAAAATAGGGAGCTTTGCTCAACCAGTTGACCCCCTTAACAAAATATCAAAACTACTTATTTATACTCAGAACAATTCGCCTCTACCAGGAGTGTGATCTGATCACTACAATCAAAGCATTGCATCTACGATTTCTTCTATTAGACTGAATTTGCACCCCTCTGTCAGACACAATCTCATATCAACATGGGTTTTGCAGGAAAATCTTCCCACAGGGGTACCACGCGCTGATGGTTCAATCCCCACTGTCAGGCCTTCCATTCCTTCCATTTATGGAGTGAGTCGGGGTTTCAACCACCAGTTCTATTTTCATTAACTTCCTCCTCGTAGATTAAACGATACTTAATTCTCGGGGGCACGACCACGTGATTCTCTTGGATAGGGTGCGGCATAAACACGAGATTGCGGGGCCATCAAAACAAGTTTGGATTCATACCACTTTTGGCCCCTCAATCCATCACATTTCATCACATAGCATTCTCACCATACCATTGTTTCCATTGCGGGACAGCTCAAGAAAAATATTTCTCGAGCATATTGCGTCCCTGCAATGGACTATGTCCATAGGTCTGGTCCTGATCTGCGATCTAAGCGCACCCACTAGATTTAGCGCCATTGCCAAGCTTAATCACCCACTAACTTTAGGATCTACCAAAAGTGTGCCTTGGGATGGGGTGCTACTTTTGGCACTGAACAATAACAAGTCTCGGAGGATGATCTGATGTGGAGGCCTAACGTCACCATGCTGATATATCGCGGACGGAGAGGTGACATGTGTCACTCAAAAACAAGCAGAAAGAATGTCTATAACACTTGAAATGAGTGCCATGTATCAGCTCTAGATGGATGCCACGTGTCTATGCCGATGGCTACCAAGAACTTGGTGCTCCAGGGCTCAGGCGCTAGCTCCTTTTCCTTTGGCTCCTCTATTTTCTTTTACCTAGACCTGGTGATCTAATGACGCGTGTCTTCTTGAATCGAACGACTGAGAATTACTTCGAGCCTCTAGACTCCGGGAAAGTGAAATATCGAACTTCCTCTGCCTTCAGCTGCTTTACCGAGAGTCATAGATCTGATGACGCGTGGCCATCCTGAGATCGACAACTGATATCCCTTCATGGCTCCAGGATTTAGACTTCTCAATAGTCAAACTTTATTTTCCCCAAGAAAATTTTCTAGAGTTAAGGATCTGACAACGCGTGGCTCCTGGATTATGATGGTCGAGATCCACTTCGGGTCTCCATGCTCCGAGAAAATCAAAAATCAAATCTTTCTTACCTTTTGTGATTTTACCTGGAGCTATGGATTTGATGACACATGGTTATTATTGATCAATGACTCAGATTCACTTCGGTCCTTCGACCACTTCGGCACTCCAGGAAATTCGACACTTCGACCACTTTGGGACTTCAGGCTCTTCGAAACTTGGGCCACTTTGGGACTTTGGGTGCTTCAACACTTTGGGACTTTGAAGAACTTTTCATTTCAAATATCTCGAAGCTCATTTCCCCAAAGGCTTGGATCGACTGCCACCTATCCCCTTTAAGATCAACAGTTCATATCAACTTCGGGGCCTTTTTCTCTTGCGCTATACTCTGCGCA
Organism: Picea engelmannii; assembly: GCA_009831015.1. Lineage (NCBI taxonomy): Eukaryota > Viridiplantae > Streptophyta > Pinopsida > Pinales > Pinaceae > Picea > Picea engelmannii. The sequence goes on from WSFP011473773.1 coordinate 10,770, forward strand.
AGTTTTCACGCCCGAACTCCCATGAGCCACTGATATGGACTATTCTTGGAATCTTTGTTTCTAAAATATAAAAACTGCCTTCTTCTTATGCTTCAATCCCAAAATAGATTTCTAAGAAATCTGCACGTTGTGTTCATGGTTGCGGCCTGTGTAAGCAAATACTTGGGTGACTGGTGGAGAGCTCAGGAAAACAGGAGGACCAATGACAGAGGCAAATGATTTGAGTGCTCAAATATAAAGGGGCAAAAAAAAACGACTTTGCCGACTGAAAGGGAACAATTTAAAGACATGGCCTGGGAAAGAGAGAAAAACAGTGCAAGGACATAGACTCGGGTATATTCGACACATACCTATGACCCTTGAAAACTATATGTGATAACATTTAATAATTTTATCACTGAGAGTCACCCTCAGATTCTGGGAGTATTAGCCTGGTACTCCTCAGATTTTTTGGTGGATGTTGGTTTTATATGAGTGGAGGTTAATGGAAAAAACTCAATATATGAATGATGTTCAACACAGAACTGGATAAGAAATGCAAAGGGAAGTGAGGGCCACAACTAACTTCAGTTAGTGAATTGAGTTTAAGTGTGAGAAGAGGGAAGAATTGGTAAGAAGGGTGGACAAGACTGCTATGGGCATCAGGCCTTCAAGCAACTTGGTGAAGAAAAACTTAGACTCAAGATCACTCTTAAGCTCAAGCTTCAAACACTGAAATATGTCCAAACAACATAGTCACGACATCACAATGATCAAACCTACATCACCATGCAGCTACAACAACTTGACTAGATCCTCCATTCCTGAGCCATTCACTGTAAGAGGGGAAACGATCACAAGGAAGATGACTAAAACTGGTCGCGATACCGCTGCAATCAAAACTACATTACAACAACATAACAACCCTCGACTAGATCCTCCATGCCCGAGTGTTTTAGCACATTTTTTACAAAGAGATGAAAAGAGGTTGACTTCTATTAATATGAAAGTCTCAAATCTGATAAATAACCAGAGAACAATTATCCCATCAAAACATTACAAAATAGGGATCTCTGCTCAACCAATTGAACCCCTTAAAAAAATATCAAAACTACTTATTTATAATCAAAACAATTCACCACTACCAGGAGTGTGATATCATCACTACATTCAAAGCATTGTGTCTGCGAGTGTTGGACAGGTTGTCATTGATGTCAACAATCGATGAACTACTAGAGATGAACAAATAGTGATGATTTGTTATTAATGATGAACTACCAGAAATGAGATTGTCATTGATGTCAACAGTATATCAGTCATCAGAAGATGTCAAACAGTATGTAGAGATAGAAAGTGCAAGATCGGGAGGAGGAGCAAATAGGAGGAGAGAATAGTATGAAGATCAAATCTCAGAAGGAAAAGCTCATTGCACAGTATATCAAAAGAAGCGAACAATATGAAGAAATTCATGATTATTGTTGATCATGATAGGATGAACAATCCTATGATAAAAGATGAGGAGGGTTAGCAAATGCATAGATCAAAGCTCGGAAGGAAAAATGCAAGCTCAGGGTGAGAAGATTCAACAACCATCCGATCAAGAGTGAGAAGCCTCAACAACCGTCTGATAAAGGATGATTGTGTTGATCGTCTAAATATAATAGACATCGGTCATATGAGTGACTTTGGTCTTAACGATCGTTGGAGGATCGTGACCATCGATCTGCAAGCCATATCAACGGCATGGATGAATTACGGGGAGAAAAAGTAGAATTAAACTACTCATCAGTTACAATCCTGCAATATGTCTAGATCATCATATCTCATAGCTTCATAGATATACGACTACGGTTGATCCAACAAACAATGAGATTAAGTTATATTAAGTCTTGACCATCGGAAGTGCAATCGCCAGATGAACGGCAGGGATGAATTGCAAAGATCTAAAGGAGAATTAAATATCACGCTAGTTCCAATCCTACAATTAGTCAGGACCGTCTGATCCTATAGCTTCTAAAATCGATGATTGTGGTTGACTCACCAACAATGCGCAACTTCAAATTGCCGAGTTTGGGTGACGAGTTAAATCAATCGCAATTTGTGGTTCCGAAATCATCCTTGATCGTGTATCTTCTTCGAGAATATTCACAACTGTTGGATCACTTTTTGAGTGGAAGGACAGGATAAGTAGGGCAAAACAATTGAGAATTCGATTGACCGAATACCTGCCAGCCATCAAATCAAATCTGAATTCACATGAGCCGTCAGATCATTTTTGAGTGGAAGGATAGGATAAGCGAGGTAAGATCTGAGATCTCATTCATGTGAACTTCCATCAGCCATTGGATCATTCTAAGTGGAAGGACGGGATAAGATAGAAGAGTTTCATCGATGACAGATCAGGTCGTCGATCTAAGTTCATGATCAACGAACAACATTTAGTTTGTATCTAAAGTTGCAAGGAGGTTACACTCTGAAAAGTTTTAGATGTGAAATACTCGAAGCCCGAAAATCTGAAATGAATAAGGACCGTTGGATTTAGAAAATATATGAGGACCATTAGATCAGGGTTGTTGGTCAGCAGACCACATCAGCAAAAGGGAATATGGTAGACCACGTCATTATAATACGTCAGCAGGCAACGTCAACAAAATACATGTGGCAGACCATGTCAGCAGACCACGTCAACAAACACACATGGCATAATCGGATGATGACATGTGTCAAGAGGAAATTGGCTCTTTCCATGTCAACAAGTGACGTAATAAAGTTACATCACTTTGGGAGAATTTCTTCAGGAGTTTTATCTAGAACGAATGTCGAAAGTCTCGAAGTCCTGAAGGACGAAGGTCCAAAGTCGCTCTCAGTCGTCGATCTGAGATACCCTTTGGATACCATCCTGCCCGTTATATCAAGGAGATGAACATGGGTCACATTGGGACATCTACTTCGATGTCATAAATAAACTATGGCAGAACATTTCATCAGTCTACGTCAGCAAGGACATGTTGGACAGTCAAAGAATGACAAGTGTCAAGTCGAAATCAACATTTCAGGTACATGCAAATCACAAATATGAGTGACACGTGGCAGTTGCTCAGCTCGTGACATGTTATCAAGTGACACAAGTAAGTTAGGTCACTCCGAGATTTTTTCTTCTGATGTTTTAATACCAACACTCGACCAAAGTCCCGAATTCCCAAATTTTGATGACCTGAAGTGGACACGAGACGTTCCATCTGAAGATCACTTCAGGAGCATTCTCGACCATCGATCTACTTTGGTGGAAGGATAGTGTAAGTGAAAACGTTAACCAACAACAACCAGTCTCCATCACTTTATGACTGACTCAGCAGGAGATCACTCCGAAAGAAAGAAAGGGTTGATATTTGAATTATGACGCCCAGAGACGTGAAAGGATCTCAACCGTTGATTGAGGAAGGGACACACATCAGTAGATTGGAAGCTACGGAATATTGATGTACAGAGGAAAGAATGGGTTGAGACTCAAAATATCCGAAGTCTGGAGACTCAAAGGAGATATTCACCTTCAATCTGACGTTTGGTTGAACTCTCAACCGTTGATCAAAATATAGTGGAAGGATAATGTAAGCATAATAGACAAAGTCGTGGAGTAAATGGAGGCCATCCATCTCATTGCTTGATTAATTCTTGGTCTTTGGATTAAGAAATGAAGTATATTTCCAAGGATCATACATTGCCATTGATCTGGTTTCGTGATATAAATGTGAACCGTTCGATCTATTCGGCGATATTGTATTTATGAGTTTTGAAAGGATAGAAGTCACGGAGACTCGAAGGGCGAAGTCCCAAAGTTTCATCAGCCATCCATCTCATCAGATGATTGGATCGTGACCATTGATGTGATAAGCACTAAAGCACTTGTCTCGCCTCACGTGAGGTCACCATCGTTGGTCATATGGTAAAGAGACTTAAACGAAAGGATGTAATGCATCGCTTAACTTGATAAGCCTGTGGTTTATGCCTATGATCATATGAACATGGCTTGAAGGAAGCGCCTATTTTTGTTATCTCATAGACGAAGGAAATCGATCCATGAGTGTGATAGATTTACGAAAATAAAGGGGATGCCAGGTGTAAAGTTGAAGACATGGAACGATGAACTCTGGTGGTCCCAAAAGTTGTTGTAAATAAACAAGTTAGCTATAAATTGTTTCACAAGTCGGCTCAATAACTTAGACAAGTTTTGAGCATAAGAAAATATAAATACAACCGTATTTGGTTCACTAAGTAAGTGGGCAAGAGGACGAAGTAGACGGGCTTGTGAAGAGATAGGCTCACTGAGAAAGAGAGGCCTGCGGGAAAAATGAAGCGGATATAGACCTGAGGTCCGTGCGAATATCAGAGAGAAGAAGAAGTGATAGAAGACATGAATATCAAAGTAAAGATAAAAGAAAAGAAGACATGAATTTCAGACAAAGGATGAAGTGTCATCATGAGCGTTGATTGTATACCATTGATCATGAAACAAAATTGATTCATTAATGAATCACTGCGACTAGAGTTGGTTGAACTCTAGTTAGATACACTGTGTTCTATCAGCAAGTTGGGTCTTGCAGCAAGCTAGGACTTGCCTAAGAGTTGGTTCTCTCTGAGGAGTTGGTGCTCCTTACCTCAGTTGGTGCTGGGAAAATCCTTATTATTATATTCACATATATTCATATAAACTATATACAAACATATGGTATCTTCTGTGTCCATTGTGATTATGATTTGATTGTTCTTAATCTGTTCAAATATGTTTTAACTGCAAAATTGTAAGAAGAAGAAAAATTAGAAAATTCCACACACTAATCCCCCCCCCCCCACTTAGTGTGGCCAGTGTGTTCAACAATTGGTATCAGAGCGGGTTCCTTCAAAAAAAAAAATTAACCACTAGAAGGTAGATCCTGAAGAAATGGGTGGATAGATGGCTCTCTCCACAATTGAAGGTCCCTTATTTGATGGAATAGATTATTCCTCATGGAGAGAAAATATGAAATAGTATTTCAATTCAAAAGGATCTGAAGTTTGGAATTCAGTAGTAAGCAAGCCTTGGGATTTAACTACATCAAATAATCTATCCAAGATTATAGTCCAAAAGAAGAGAAAGGAAGAACAATGAAGTGGCATTGAAGATTCTTCTCAATGGATTATGAGATAAAATCAAGGAAATCATAGGACTATGCACATCCGCCAAGGACTTATGGATGAAGTTAGAAAAGATGTATCAAATCAAAAGTAAATACAAAGAAGACATTCCTATCAAGGATGAATATGAAGACTCAACCATCAATAAAGGTAAAGACTCTCCACAATATTTTGATTGCAATAATGTTGATATTGAATCCTCCCCTGCAAGTGAAGAAGAAGGCTCAGATACAATAAAAGAATGTTTTGTTAGCATCTATCTCATGGAAGAAGTAAAAGAGAACTATCAAAGTCCAAACAAAAGGTTGATTGGAGTCTCTGTGAATACTCCTATGACCATAATGAATCAGACTATAGCTATCTTCATGACTACACTAAATAATTTCTTGAAAAGAGTCAAAAGCATGTCTTGGAAATAAAGTAAATGCTCAAGGACAATGAAAATATAATATATGAAAAGGACAATTGGTTAAAAGAGAAAGAAGAGGAGATCAAGAAGCTAAAGAAAGAAATCAGTCAAGTAAAAGAAAAGAAGAAGGAAGATGATGAGCTTAGCAGTCAAAGGCATATCCTGGAAATAAAATAAAAGATCAAAGACAATGAAGAAATTATATATGAGCAAAAGATTCAGTTAGAAAACAAAGAAGAAGAGATCAAAAGATTGAAAACAAAAGTTGATGATCTAACAAAAGAAAAGGAAGAGGATATCAAGAGACTGAAAAATGAAATCAGTCAAGCAAAGGAAGAGGAGATCGAGAAACTGAAAAATGAAATTAGTCAAGCAAAGGAAGAGGAGATCAAGAAACTGAAAAATGAAATCAGTCAAGAAAAGGGAGAAGAGATCGAGAGACTGAAAAATGAAATCAGTCAAGAAAGAAAATAAAATAAGGAAGATGGTGAACCAAGCAAAAGCCTTGTATATCTGAAAGAACTAAGGGAAAGTTATGTCAAACTTAAAATCTAAATTGAAGAATCCAAAAGAAGGGAGGAGGTAGTGAGGAACCAGTTGGACAWAAAGGAAGAATCATGTCATGAGCTGGAAGCAGAAGTTGTGGATCTTAGAAAGAAGGTTGATAAGTCAAACACCCAAATCAAGTTCTTAAGTAGCTCCATGACCTTGGATGAGATATTGGATAGTCAAAGATCACCAAATGAAAAATCCGGTCTTGGATACAACAAGGAAGAGATCAATACTCCTAAGAAATCTAATGCAGGTCCTTCATTTGTAAGAGGTGAAAACTAGAATGACACAAGTCCTTCATTTGTAAAGGATGAAGACAGGTCTGATACAAGTGCTTCATTTTCAAAGGATGAAGACAGGTCTGACACAACTCCTTCATTTGTAAAAAGTAAAAGCAGGTATGACTCAAGTTCCTCATGTTCAATAA
>WSFP011473774.1:0-17308 GCA_009831015.1 Picea engelmannii
CGTATATCAACCACTTTTTACATAAAAGTGGTTGTTGCTAGTTATATTATAAAAACAACTCCAAGAAATATAGTTGTTAAACTATTAACCATTTATCATAATACACCACATTTTTCTAACTAAAATTTATTAAAATAATAATAATAATAATAATAATAATAATGATGTATTGAAATTAATTGTCATCTTAAACTTTCTTTTCCATTAAGAAATATCAGTTGGACACCCCTCACATCCATTAAACTTCATCTTATTGGAATTGATGGGTTAGTCAATCTTTTAATAAAAAAAATTGATATCATGACCACAATTTGAATATGCTCCAATATTCTCATCATAGTCTCCAAATCAAAGAATAAGATTGTGAACATTAACTCCCTTGCATTTATGAATTTGCACCTTGTGTATTATTTTTATTTTACTTTTTTACTTTTACATACCAATATAAATATTTTACTATGTTAGCTTATCAATTGAGAGGAAGCATTAAAAAAAACATAACAAACTATTTAACATCAATGTGAACCACTTCTTTCAACTAAAATAATATAATATTCTTTTATAAAAATAATTATATTATAAAAACAACTCCAAAAAATATAGTTGTGAAAGCAGTAACCATTTATCATAACACACCACATCTTTTTAACTAAATCTATTAAAATAAAAATAAAAATCATTATGCATTAAAATTAAATATTATCTTGAATCTCCTTTTCCATTAAGAAATACCCGTTAAACTAAATCCTTCTCCCCACACATATAAATTAAGACTAATGTAACACTTTATATTAATAAAAATATATAAACAAAATACAATCATTAATTATATATATGTGTAATACTATATAGAAAAGCCTCACCCATATATAAAGTAAGAATAATCATTAATTACATATATGTTTGGAATACTATCTAGAAAGGAAAAAATAAAAGTAAAAGTAATCAACAAACATACACCATAATCATTTAACTATATATTATGATAATTTATTACACCATAATCATTTAACTATTAATCATTTATCATAATTTATGTTAACTATTTATCATAATAAACTACACTTCTTTTTAACTAAATCTATTAAAATAAAAATAAAAATCATAATACATTTGAATTATATATTATCTTAAACCCATTTTTTTATTATCATTATTTCTTAAACTAAGTACCCACATAACTATCTATTATAATAAAATAAAAAACCATGCACTTAACTCAATACATAATTATTTTATATAATAAATTAAAAAATTGGTTCACAGTTGTTACGCCGAAAGGCGTACACCTATTGACAATGAGCACAATTAATGATCTTTTAACCTTATTTAACCTTAAACCCTAATCTGATGGCTATGCATTGAAGATGCTGGCATATTCTTAGTCGTCCTCCAAAATCAATGGATCAGATTTACTGTTCATAACTTTCTTGCGTTTATCAAGGCATTCGTTAACATGTTTACCTTTTAACATTTACCTAATCACATTAAAAAATTACTCTAAGGATATGTAATTGCCACGTTCCATTTATCAATCTAATGCAATCAAACGTTTCATATTACCACAGACGAATTACCACAAATGTTTTATATTAAGGGTATACATTCTCAGTATAATATTAGGGGCACGCGTTATCAGCCGCTACCTTTCGGCGTTCTCAGCCCCGAGTTAGCGGCTATGCTAGTACATAAATCAATATATACTTTAAATAGTTGGATAAATAACTCAATATATACATTTTAAATAGTTGGATAATGGCTCAATATGCTTAGAGAGTCATAACAAGAAACTAATGGGATGCAATTATTTTTCACTCTCTATTATAAATAAATTAACCATATTTCACAAATATATTTGATTTATAGATAACCATATTTTACAATTATATTTGATTTCTAATTAACCATATTTTACAATTATAATTGAAATTTGAAATATGAAATATTTGAAATATTTGTTGTACAAGATGTTATACTTAACTAGGTAAGAGAACATATGTAACACCAACATATGTGTGAATTACGCATCAAACAGATTTCATCACACGTGAAAAAAGATAAAAAGATATATAACACCAACATATGATAGAGACGATTTCTTATAGATGTCTTATTCTTGCAATTAAATTTTTCCCCTATGGATTCATGGTCAGGATAGGGGTTGATCATAACAAGTGATCATGATTGCCCTAATTCTACGGTTGGGAGAAATGTGGTTGTTCCATTTGTTTTCTCTGTATTGATTGTTCACATATGTATCTTAACGATGTACTTTCATTTTCTGAAGTGTTATATGGTTGAGGTTATATATATATATATATATATATATATATATATATATATATATATATATCAAAATCTATATAAGAGGGCCTTATAGTCATGATATATTTGTTGATTTCCATTGTTTAAATATACCTCTTAGCATTGATTTTCTAAAGTATTGTATGTTTAATGTGTGTGTGTGTGTGTAGTAATTTGTGTGGGTCCGCCTCTTGGCCATAGTATATTTATTGATTTGTCTGTTGCAAAATTACCACATACAAAACAAACTAATTTAGAAAAGAAAGAAGTGGAACCAAAGAAAATTGAATCTCATGCATCATAAGTGACTATAGATAGAAAGGAATTAATAGTCCCATAAATATGTACATTTATATATTAACGAAGAGATTCATCTGCAACATTAAATCACAGATTTTTATGATAAAATATAATTATACAATCAATAGGTCATTGAACAAGAAAATATTAATACCCTTGGGGTTTTATATACCCAAGAATTTATGTAGCTAGTTTAAGCATAATCTAAATAATGTACATCAATTGTATGTAGCTTAAGAGATTGAGAGCATTGATTGGTGTAAGCAAGCCATGGAACTCGAGTGCCTTTTGATTTCAGGACGCCTCCCTTCGTAGAGTCAAATTTATGATTTCAACCTGAAAAGGGGAAGAAATGAAAATATTAATACTATATCTCAATTATTTAAAAGAATGAGATAATAAAATAAGATGAAGGCGTAACTTATCTTTTGTCTCGATTGAATTCTAGTTACCCTTTTATGCCCTAGAGAAGTAATAGATCTGCGAATCAGGATGAGGAGTGGGCTCGTAGAAGACTGATGGGTTCCCTCGTAAGAAAAGGGACCCATCATAAAAAAAAATATCTATATGAATAATCATTTATGAATAAAAAGGAAAAACAAAGATAAGAGTAGAGTTCTGGTACATTTGTTGGTCCTATACTTGTTCTATAAATTATTTAAAATACAAAGAGTAATCATAAAGGGAATTACATAGTGTAATTATAGAAAATAATTATTTGTAATGAATAATTACCTAGAGTAATCACAGAAACAATCTGGATTCTACTTATCGAGAGTAATTACTAAGAACAATTACAAATGCTCACTAAGTAATTTTTACAGAGATTAATAACCGAGAAATAATTACAGAGAACCACTTGCAATGAGTATTACAGAAAAGTAAATGACAATAAGTATTTCTTATAGAGAGAAGTAATTAGAGTAAGAAAAGAAAATATGATAAGTAATTACACAGACACAAAAGGTTGCAATCTCGGCACATGGATTATTCCTGAAAAAACATAATTTCTCGTTAGATCATGTAAATGAAAAATGCACAAACCTTTGGAAACCCTTTTTATTGTGCATAGAATGAGAGGTTATTTGAATAATGGAATGCAGTTTTAATGTTCATCGAAGAAATAAAAAGTTGAGCCATTTAATATAGCTTACATGACATTCGACCTAAGTTCCATTTTATGGAAAAACGTTTATGCAAGGAAATTTCTAATGAAAACTTGATCTCCCACTTAATAACTTCGATTAGTCCTATGTGAGTCAACATAACTTTTCTATCTATCGAGTGCTTCCTTTAGTATCTACCTAATATGAACCACATAATCCTCCATCTCTTGAATCAATTATGGCCCAACTGTCTCTCGATCTTCTAACCTTTCCCAACTCAACGGTGTTCTGCATGGCCTTCCATATAGAGATTCGTAGGGTGGCATTCCAATGGATCTATGAAAACTGTTATTGTAGGCGAACTCTACCAAAGGTAGGTACTTCTACCAATGGGTTTGATTATCCATAACATACATCCTAAGCATGTACTCCATAACCTGATTTAATCTCTCAGGTTTCCCATCTATTTTAGGATGATAAGTTGTGCTTAAGCTCAACTGAGTCCCCAACATTGACTGCAAACTTGTCCAAAACCTAGAAGTGAATCTGGAGTCTGTATCTAAAATGATCTTCTTGGGTATTCCGTGAAAATGGATGACCTGACTTACAAACACACGTGCCACATCATTGACATCATAGGTGTCTCTAACTGGAATAAAATGAGCACTCTTGGTAAACTTATGAACTATCACACAAATGACATTATGTCTATGCAATGTGAGCGACAATGCCACAAAAAAATCCATAGAAATGACTTCCCACTTGGACATAAGTACATCATGCAGTTGTAGGAGATCTACTAGGTGTTGGTGGTCAACTTTCACTTGTTGAAACTCTAGGCACTTGGTGACGAAATACAATACATCGCGCTTCATGCCTACCCATAATAAAATCTTCTCCATGTTTGCGTACATTTTCTTCACATCCAGATGCACACAATAAAGTGCTCTATAGGCTTCCTTCAGTATGATTCTTCAAATATCCCCACCTTTGGGGATGTACATCCTTCCTTGATATCTTAATAGTCCATTTGATTCCAGGATATATCCTTCATACTTTGGATGTAATTGCCTCCCATTCTAGAGGGTTGAAGTAACCTTTAAATACCAACTATCTCCAAGGAGTTTCCCCAACACCTGCTCCCTAATATTGACTTTTAAGGGTACCAAAGAGAAGACACGTGGTCTTCTACTCAAGGCATCTGCGACCACATTATCGTTTCCCTTGATGTACGAAATTCAAAAATTGTTCTCACTCATAAACTCACTCCATTGCCTCTACCTCACATTGAGATCCCTTTGAGTGAAGAGATGTTTTAAAATTTCATGGTCTGTTTTGAGCTCGAAGTTTCACCCCACTAGATAATGCCTCCAAAGTTTCAGAGCTACCATTACAACTACCAACTCAAAATCATGACTAGCGTAAATCTCCTTATGTTTCTTCAAATTCCTTGATGCATATGCTATCACTCCTCCATCCTTCATGAGCATGGCCCCCAACTCTTGATTCGAGGTATCCGTGCAGACTGTGAAGTATTTTCCATATCCGACACTCATAGAATTGGTTCACTAATTAGTAACTCTTAATCTCAATGAATGCACTACCACATTCTTTTGTCCATTCATACCTAACCCCCTTGCATTGTAGAGTGGTGATGGGTTTCTCTATTTTAGAGAACCCTTCCACAAATATATAGTAATAACCTGCTAGCCCTATGAAGCTTCTCACCTCATAAGAATTTTTCGGCACTGGCCATTCCATAATGGCATTTACCTTTTCTGGGTCCACAAAGATTCCTTCATGTAATGAACCTCCTCATTAAGCCGACCAACATGTTATAAAAAGTGCAAATTTTTTTTTCTTTTTGTGTGTGCATGTGTACAAGGGTAAAAAGACATTATACTCTATGCCACCACATGACGATGCATCATGACACATGCAACTGCGATATCAACATAAATATCTAAGATGCACATCAACATCTGCCAATAAAGAACAACAATCAACCGACAAAATAAAGAGACTGACTACCCACTCGTCCTACCCTGCAAGGTTAGGATCTCCAAGACACATAGCAATGCTCAAGCCCAAGTTCCCTTTGATTTTAACAATTTAAGGTCTCAGGGATGGAGACCTTTTCGAGGAGCATGGATGTCTCTACAATCCGCCCAACAAAAACATACCAAGCCATTAAAGATTACAACCAAGTACAACAACAATTAAGTTCGACAATAATTAAATGCACAACCACATCCTCTATGGAAGATGCAAATTAGAAGGACTCTGACATCGACCAACCATTATTAAGACTCGATGACATTAATTAGAGACCGAATACTCCATTTGATTTCCATTAATCGGCGAGTTACCAACCCAGCGTTAAATGATGTACATTTAGTTAATTGCAAATCCATGTTTACTAAATCATAATAATTGATTGCACTTAGATTTAAGGACCCTACATTTTATAGGTTCTCAATCATAATGAAATTACCATAACATAACCATATCTTTGCTTTCTAGATTACAATAACATTGCAATTAAAATAACGAGGACTTTACATTTTAATTGTTATCATCAACAATGAAACTACAAAAACCTAACCATAAATAACCATATTGTTACTTTTATATTATGATAGCATTGCAATTTAACTAATAATAACTTTACGCTTTTTTTTTTATCATCAACAATGGAACTACAATATCATTACCATAAAACGACAACCCGTTACATTTTAAATTACCATCACTTTGCAATAAAAAGAAACACCTTATAGGACAATGACAACTAAACAACCAGTAAGGAAATTAACTCAGTCTATTTTAACCTCCAACGTGAGCCCAACCTTGCATGTCTAAGGTACATAATGACATTATGATAAAATCTAAATTAGTCTTAAACCAACTCATTGAGCCATTTTAAATTACAAATAGGGCATCCAGATACTATTTAATTCATCTTGCCCTAAATATTAATGGTTGCTATGAGTGTTTGCTTTAAGGTTGATAGCTAATAATCATGTAGGTATATGACAATGTCCCAAGAAGATATTTATGTACATCTCAATAATCTTTGCCCAAAATTCTCATTCCACTAATAATAATAGAGAAAACACTTCATGACTCTATCTATACTAATAAAAAAAACTTAACAGTTTCTTTACCAGGTAAAGATATCTAATTAAAATTGCCAGGATATAAAATAATATTACTAACAGTTTCATTACCAATAATAATATTCCATATAAAGTTATAAAATTACCATATAAAGATAACAAATTAAAATTGCCAAGATATAAAATAATATTACTAACAGTTTCACTACTACTAATAATAATTCATAAAAAGATATAAAATTACCATATAAAGATATCTAATTAAAATTGCGAGGATATAAATTATATTACTAAGAGTTTCATTACTACTAATAATAATTCATATAAAGATATAAAATTACCATATAAAGATATCTATTAAAATTGCCAGGATATAAAATAATATTACTAATAGGTTCACTACTGATAATAATATTTCATATAAAGATACGAAATTACCATATAAAGATATCTAATTAAATTTTCTTTTTGGGACCAAGGGATATAACACAGGTTGTAACTACAGGCGACGGCCATTTCATCATTTGATCATCGACAAATAGGATTCGATAAATCTGTAGGCGATTAAATCCAAGGCGTTCTAAAAAATGCAAGTGACTGTGGTCCGATTCAATTGCAAACTTGAGGTTTTTCTGTGATGACAATGAGAACCAAATCTTCCCTAAATAAAGCAACTTTTCTTCTAAAAAGAAATTAAAGAATTACTGTCAGGTAAGGGTGAAGGTAAGCGGAGATAGTTCACTAGTGTTAGAGGAAAAATTGAGGCCATGCCTCTCGTTTCACTCGATGTACGAGAATTTGGAAACACTGTACACACCGTCTGTGGCAAGTCGCCCAATCCAACATGACGGGTGGTTTTGAAAGGAGGGAAAGAACTAGTGTAATCCATCATAGAGTTAGAAATCGATACGCAAGGTTATGAACACAGGAGGTGGCTTCGTGGACATAGGAAATAGTAAACACAACTCAGAGCAAACCCACCGAACTGATTTCGAATCTAAACTCTAAACTCGATTTCCCAATCGAGTCTCACAGATTTCCTACGTACAAGGAGCATGGAGGGAGCTCAAGGGTATGGTCAACAGCTAAAACATTCAACGCAAGCCACTAGAGGGGAAGGCCATGGGTCCCGATTGTGCACAGTGTGTCCATCTACTAGGAAAAATAAAGGAAGGGGAAGAACACAACCACACCCTCACAAGACAATCGAAACGAAACCCTTCCAGCACCAACAAATACGCCCCACTCCCCAACAGAATCAAGCAGACTTGCAGATAGGAACACCCTCCAAACGCAGGCAAAAATTTGATTTGCGCATAAAAATTCATGCAAAAATTATCCAACCGAGTAGAGGGATGGATTTCCTGTGCGAACGAAACAAGTTACAGTCATAGAAAATCCCGCCATTACCTAAGATCTGAAAAAAATTCCTGAAATGAGGCAGGTAAAACTGTTGTGGAGAGGTGAAAACAAAACGCAGAGTGGAAACACAAGGGAGTGCAGTAAGCGCAGAGCCAACTAGCCAGAAAACCATTTAAACGCAGAGTCAATTACTCCATGCATGCATAAAACGAAGTAAATAAGGTAAAACCACAGGATTGTCCAATGAAAAAAAAAGGCGAAGTAAAACAAGATAACAAGAGGTATAAACATGACAATTTAATTTACAATCAATACTGAGATCCAAGCATAAAGACAAATGCATTCTACTCTACAAAATAAAAGCGCATACCATTGCCTCATCGCCTGCTTCGATTGACGTCCCGCGCTCTGAGCTCTCCCGCTTTTCAACCATCGGGACCTCACCGGTACCTCCCATCCAATGCTAGGGGTACTATGCTTCCCCCTTAGCCCCCCGAGCCACAAAAGGGCCACACACGATCCAGATGGTACATCTAGCTCCCAGCATTCCTCGCAAGGCCGAGCTACCACTCCTATCCAATATAGTAAATCCCAACTCCTCACAAGTAAATCAATCAAATCACAAATCCGATAGCGTAACATTACTCTAACAGTTGATTCCTTTCTTACTCCTCCTTCCTCTCTTTTATAGACTTTTAGAACTTTCCACTGTCCCCAAATTTCATTTACTTTAAGTTTTAATAAAATCTTCTAAAAATCCTCTTTCGTACAAGTGTCATTCATCCCCCATGTTTCTCCATTAAATATTTTCTTTAATTTATTAAATTGTCTTATTTCCCTCACCCACCTAGAGTTACTCCTATTTTTACTCCTAGGTGTCCCTAGCAAAGTTTTGGAATTAGGAGTTAGATTCTGAACTAGGCGACAATTTAATTAGGGAAGTTGTTTTAAAATTTCTTAATGAGATATTAGTCTTAGGGCCATCTAGGTTTGTTCCTTTAACATCATCAATGCAACCTTCTCTTCAGTATGCACTACATGCTCCAAGGGTGCCACTCGCATCTAGTGTTTCTTTTGCGTGACGTGCCCTTCAGGATGCACCACGTGCTCCAAGGCTGCCACTCGCCTCTAGTGTTTCTTTGCGCGACATGCCTTTCATGATGCACTACGTGCTCCAAGGGTGCCACTCCTCTCTTGACTGATTGGTAGACATCAATAACCCTTGGAGTCAACACTCCGCTAGGTGAACTTGTGGGAGACTAAGGGATTCTAAGGAATAATCTTCCTGCCTTATTACATGCCCCTTAGAATCATCGTGAGTGACCATCGTAGTCTGCCCTCACGACATCGTGGATCCTCTCGAACTAGGTAATCGTTAACCTACAGTTCGAGCCACGGTGGGAGTGCTAGTAAGTTGTGGCAGGGTTGTTGTCCACACCTCTCCCTCAATCTCTCTGGTAGTCGTGTGTGACCCCTTTACTCCATATGTGAGTCTAGTCGGCAAACTATCATCAACCTGCATCATCAACAATCATGTCAGACATGTCCACATCATATTATCTAATCAAATGTACAAAAATCATAGTAAAACAATCAAACCCCAATAGCACACTCCCTGACTGGATATGGAGTCCAAGGGTTCCGTTGATGCCACTGCATCCTCAAGGTCCAAAACCTTGCACACTCAGTAAGACCGAGTCAATAGCACCTGTCTATGTCAAAGAAGAAAAACATCATGTCATCTATCATAATGCATCATAATCAAGGACAAATGTTTTAATATCATAATAGTCTGGATCACTTGCGAGCAAGTTTCCTCAAAGAATAAGTTTTCTCAGTGCACTAGAGCGAGATGTTACACTTCACTAGAAATGATATGACCCAATTAGTGAATTTATTTCTGGAATAAAGAACACTTCAACAACTTTTCATACAATTGGTTCTTTCTAAGAAAAGATAACACCACTCACAAGTGTTCTTTGTGTTCTCTTTTGTTCCTGGAAGAGATGAGAATATCATCTAGAAAAGCGTGTACAAAGCGGTCTATGTACTTCCAGAATACACCAAGTTTGAAATGCAGATTTGGGAATATCACCTTCCTTAATCCTTAACTGGTGATACCCTGATGACAAATCAATTTTTGAGAACACTACTACTTCTTTCATTTGATCAAAGAGATCATCTATCTTTGGCATTGGGTACCTATTTTTCACTGTAGCACGGTTCAAGTCCCTGTAATCTATACATAGTCCTAAGGAACCATCTTTCTTCTTCACAAAAATTACTGGTGCACCCTAAGGTGAGACACTAGAACTTATTATCCCTAATTCGAGTAGTTCTTTCAACTACATATACAACTCACAAGGTTATGGCATTTTCATCCTATACTAAGTCTTGGAAATTGGATTTTCCCCAGGTTTTAGCTCAATAGTAAAATCAAGCTCCCTCTCAGGAGGTAACCCTGGCAACTCTTTCGGAAAAACATCCTTAAACTCTGACAATATTGGGTACTGATCCAAGGAGGGTCCTTTCCTTTCATTGACTGCTTCCACTACATAAAGTCGACACCCTTGCCTCATGCAACGTTTAACCTTCATGGTCGAGATAAAGCGTAGACACACCTTCCTCTGTATACTGTGGATCTCTACTAGCCTTCCTTCATAGTCAACACAAAGCACCCTTTTCATGAAACAATCTACCATAGCTCGATGGGCTTCTAACCAATCCATTCCAATGATTAGGTCATACGTCCTCAGAGTAGTGACGTATACCTTCAAAATAGTAGTACACACTCCCAGGTCTACTAGACAATTATCAATGCTAGGTCATACCACTTGCTTTTTCCCCAAATCCATCTCAACTTGTTTAAAGTCATCGTGCTCGTAGGCTTCCAACCCACACTTTTCTAATGTAGATGGTGAAATGAAACTATCTATAGCACCAGAATCAAATAAAATTTTTAACATTGACATGATTTAGTGTACCTGAAAACTCCACCACTATGGATTGATATTCTTCTTGGAGATTATTAACTGCTACATAAATCTGGTAGTTACTACTCGCTCTTTCCATCGAGGCCTTTCATTCTCTATGCACAAATCCTTCTTGCAATTATGGGCAGTCACGCTGGTAATGGGTTCCTCCACATCCCGAACATGTAACATGAGATGGAACTTGCACACTGGCCTGTGACAATCTCAGAAATGAATTCCTTCCCCTGGAGCCCTTGCCCCTATCTGCTTCTCCCTGATATGGTCATGTACGTACTTACGTCATTGGTGATGAGTGGGATGTTGCACTCGCTGCCATTGAAATACTTGTAGCAACTATCCTAGGTGTGACTCTATTACCATAAGGAGGCGGTCTAAATCTCTATCCCCTGGAGAAGGTCATAGGGGCCTTGTCCACGAATCCAATATGTTGCGAAAAGGTCGATCTTATATCTCTGTTTAATCTCATATCCTCCTCTACATAACGTGCATTTTCAACTGCTCTCATTACTGAAGATGGTTTCCACATCCATACCATGGTCCTTGTCTTAGGGTTTAACCCATACACAAAACGTTCTGCTTGTCGTTGATCAGTATCCATGTACGAGACATATTTTACCAACTCCATGAACCTGATCTCATACTCTTCCATGGTGATGTTTCCTTGTACTAGAGCATGAAATGCTCCCACATGTTGTTCCTGGTAGTAAGCCGACAATTATTTCCTATGGAACCTTTCCTCAAAAATTTCCCATGAGATGGTGTCTGGGGTAAGGTGCAACTACCACTCCAAGTTACCCCACCAGTTCAAGGCACTGTTCCTCAATTGAAAGATCATTATTTTTTCCTTTGTTTTGGAAGAATAGTCTCTTAAAGAGAAACATTGCATCATTCCTTCCATCCATGCCTCTGCATGTTCACTGGCATGACCCCCAACAAACTTTGGGAGTTTTATCTTTTGTAGTTCTCAAGTGATGTCCCCGGTTTGAGGCCCTCCCTCTGAATCCTGCGATGCTTCAAGGTTACCCACTCTAGATGGTGAGGGTTTCACTTCGACATCTACTAGTTGACGTGCCTTTAAAGGGTCATTAATAGCCTCCAAAGAGTGGAAAATGAGAGTTATTTCAGGTGTTGGTGGTGGCATCGATGTCGTTGGCGGTCCTTGGGATGATGCCCTTCGGTCTCGATTTCCCCGAGTCCTAACCATCTTGAATAACTGAATCTGCATCGAACTAAATGCTTGTCAATGAAGAGTCTAAGGCAATTTACATTCGCTCAACTTATACTTGTAAACATACGGTCAGGTGTAAGTTTTTTTTTTTACTTGTTTGTAAACAAATGTTACTCTCTTTAGGGTAAGTGGGTAAGGATTTGGGTTGAAAGCCTTTTATCTTGGTAACTTTGTTCAGAATAGTTGCTAACTCCCTTGTCTTACCAACTATGTTAGCAATATCAGGTACTCACCAATAAGTGTCACTTACCTCTTTAAGTCCTTGCATGTTTGAAAACTAATTAAAATGTGTTAAATACAATGTTGATTAATCATTATAACCCAATAACCTAGACTAAACTTTAACCTAAGTTTGAATAGTCTTAATCAACACATTTAATCTAATCGATAAAATTAATATTATTATTAGTATCGTTATTAAGTACATAATAACATTAATTAATCACTTACTTAATTAATCATTCTAATTAATTAATAACTTTGGTTTTGTTTAAATCATTTTTTTTAGTTAGTTTTTTTTTTAATAACCATAGTTGAGTTTTATTATAAAATAATTAAAATTTGAAATAATTTAAAATAATTAAAAGTTAAAACAATTAAAAAAATTAAAATTTAAAGAATGTTTAAAATAATTACAAATAATTAAATTTACAAAATTAATAATAACAAAAATGTAAAATAATTTAAATTTTTTAAAAGTAGGGCATTGTGGGTCCTTGGATGAGGCCCACATGCCCCTCCCCCCTCACTCTCAATTCCCAAACCTACACCCACTTGCTCACATAATGTTCCCTCCTCTACTATCGTGGGCTATCATGGGATTCCACTCTACAACCGAGTATGGACTGTGAGTTGGTAATGTTCTTGGATGCATGACTTGATTCTTAGTGCACTTGTTGTTAGTTGGTAACTATAGCGCATCCTCTCCTTCTCTCGAAGGCTTGGCTCTTTGTTCGTTCGACGTTGGTGTGCTAAGCTAGTTAATCCTATCTTCGTATGTGTTAAGTGCATAAGCTTGGGTGTTGACTTTGGGGTGAGTTGTGGCAAGAAGGAGCCATCCCATGAGCTTCTCCTTCATAATACTTGGGCCTTAGCGCTTGGGCGATTTGTGCTGGGTTGTGCATTGTGTGGTGAAAAGCAAGCGGTACGCACGAAACATCCAGGCAACAAGAAATTTTCAAAGAATTCAACACATCACAATTTAGCACCCAAAGACAAAGCGCCAAGCTAATAGAAGAGTTCTCATGGGGCGAAAATGTTTGCACTGCATGTTGAATTTGTGGTGAGTTTGTGTTAGGAAAGGGAGGCTATGTCAGTAGCTAGAACAGTGGGAAGAAGAAGAATCTTCGTCACATCATCTTGAGAGGAATGATGAAGGGAGGGAGAGTGCTAAAAGCACACCCACCTTCTAAAATTTTAGGTTATGTTGGCAACAATTTGATGCAGGAGTACGAATTCAAATGCCAAGAGATGTTGCCTCACGATGTCTTGAGATTCTTCTGGTTTATATTCAAGATCAAAGAAATCGACCACAGGATAATGGCATAGGATTTTGGAGGAATCGTTTTCATGAGTATTTTGCTCCTAGAGCAAGAAAGCGTTGGTTCTTATCAAGCTACAACTCTTCTCAAATGAGCAGGAATGCACAAAACCTGTTTCCAATTGATTATTGGGCTCATTGATTAGTGTTCAATATGTTGAGAAATACCATTCTACTCTCCTTGGTCGCTGAATTGGATCCTCCATGACGCATTATGCATTGGTGTTCCATGTGGACTTGGTCTCGGTATTTGGTTACTGCGTTGTGACTTTGAATGGTGCTTGGACTTGGAGATTTGGGCATGAATGTAAATCCCAATACACTTTATTTTTTATTATATATATATATATATTTTTGTACATTGTTCATAATATTTCAATATATATATATAGTATAATATTTCAGTTATGAGAATGGGTAAGCCCTAGGTTTCAATTTTGAAACCAGACTCTGATACCATATATAAGGCATCTGCATATAGAGCCTCATAAAAATAGATATAAATATAGAAATTCTTTCTAATTTACTTCTTCAATTATTGTCCCAGCATAATAATGGATAGTTTAACAATATAATAATGAACAATAGTATTATGATGAAAAACATCATAATGAACATAATGAACAATAGTATAATAATGAACAATAGTATAATAATGAATAACAATATAATGATGAACAAATAGTAATGAAAATGCATAAGGTATTTACCTCAACCTGAACCTGAAGTTGATGATATTGTTGATGATGTGAAGTTGATGGATCCTGCCCAAACTAAGTAACCTCCCATCCAACCAGGAACAACCTCTCTAACTCCCTATCTCTAGGAATCATTATGGTTTCCTAGCCCCGGAGCCCAAAATTACTAGCAACAATGTGCCCCTGTGAGAGTCTTCAAGCAAAAATGTAAGCAAAATGGTTGCAACAAAAATTGTTTCCTACCCTCCCCCTTCTTTCTCTCCACATTTTCTTACCTTTCCATAAACCAAAATATCCCCAAACCAAAGATGTCTCTCCCCCAGTTCTCCCTTCTCCCTTATCTTCCTCCCTCAAATCCATTTGCCCAACCGCCTTAGCCCCCATTAATTCCTCAACCATCTTATCCCTCCCATTAATTGGTTCAACTACCAATAATAATAATATGATAATAAAATGTCCATAGATCTATTTAAATAATTCATTAAACTAATATTTGTCATTCATGATAATTAAAGAATTAATTAGGGTTGTTACAATTTTTAAATAATACAATATGCATGGTTGAGAGGAGAAGTTAAAAAATCAAGAGAACACATCTATAAATTGCTTCCATGTAGAGCCGACAGATTTCAAACTACACAGAATGATATGTTTGCAAGATGAAAAGAATACAACTAGTTTCGAGAGTCACTGCCATTTCAAGAAGACAATAAGAGACCCCGATTAACGATTTTGATGATTAGTCTCAGAGACTCACTACCAAATTTTTGATACTGAGTTTCACTAGGGTTAAGAAGAAAAATGTAGGTGAAAATATTCAATATTTCTTTTTTTTACATAACCCTTTTACCATATGCAGTATTTATTTTCAGAGATGTTACTGCAGTCTTTCCAGACCTAAACTAGGTGTGATAAAAACTTAAGAGATAATTTTCCAAGCTAGCAGTAATACTTACACATAGTGGAGGTTTATCAATGTAAATCGAACTTGGAAAGGAACTCAAGTGAGATACAGAGCATAGCACGATAATCCATCTTAAACCCAACAAAGAAAACTTAATACCAAAAAACTCTTCAAACAATTTGCATAGCACGCAGATCTCTTACCTAGTCATACAAAACCCCATCGACACATCTACAATACTTTGTTGCCTCCATCCACATCCAGGGCTGAATGCTATCAGAGTAACTCGATCACAAAGAGTAGCACACTGGAGGGAACCTAGTGAAACAAGGAAATAATGGTTGAATACGATGGAGTGTAATAGTACCTCGATCCCATCATCCATGGGGTAAAGATTGACATAGTACGTGCTGTCCCACTGTCATGTGAACTCGGTGAAATGGAGGACTCACATTGGGTAGGCCTCCGGGTATGTCATAACTTGGGGTACATTGTAAGAAATCCTTAATTAAATAACCTTCTATAGTTTAAATGCAACGACAAGTCTTAATGTTTGAACTGAAGGAGTGTTTTGGCATCCATCATATTACATTAAAGAGCCACATTAACTCTTGTATCATGTGTGTGTGTAACTTAGTTTGCATGAAAAGAGGGTTAGCACATACGTTTGGTTTGTATCTTGGTTGATGAATGGGGTTATTGTATGCCTAGTGTTTGCAATGATAGTTTTTTCAAACAACAGGTTAGCATAGGCATGATTTAATCCTAGCACGATTATACCATCGAACTTTTGTAACCTTGTATAAGTATGCCTCCCTGTTACGAAGTCTAACTTACAAATGTGCGTGGAGAACACTTATTTATTATAATCAATTATATATATAACATATGATAAGTATGCCTCCCTGTTACAAAGTCTAACTTACAAATGTGCGTGCAGAACACTTATTTATTATAATCAATTATATATGTAACATATGAGAATATGTCGTTAGGATTATGAATTATTCCTTCTAGATTATAAACAATACAAATGATGGAGTAACCTTAATGCACTATAGCATAGTGTAATTACGTGGATAGGCGTCCCCCCTATCAGAATCGATGGGTTAATTAGTCTTTTAATCAAAAATTCTAATCTTATGGCCTACAATGAAAGATGCCGGCATATTCTTCGTCGTTCACTCAAATAAATGAATAGGATTTAATGTTCTTAACTTCCGTGCATTTATGAATGCGTCCGTTTCTTTGTTTACTTTTTCACATTTACTTAATCTTGATTAAAAAATTACTGCCCTATCCATTGATTGCCACGCTTAATAATTAATTTGTATAATCAACCTCATTGCCACGTTCCAACAATTAGAGAAAGATGGCGGGTCGCTTCCAGTACCCACGACTCCGCGTGCCAGTCCACTACAGCAGTTGTAACGATTTTCTTATATGCAATGTGCGATGAGATATTTCTTAAACGTTTTGGTTTTTTTTTTTTTGGTTTCTCTGGATATGAATGCGCAGGCGACGGTGCAGGCAGGCCGCTTAACATCTATACGATTGGATTTTGCATGAACTTGCATGTTTCTTGATTGTTGAACCTTCACTCGCCTATCACAGCCTCGCTGGAGCGTTCTTCTCTGTGTATGATAAGCTTGCCCCGTCCTCTATTCATTTGCATGTGTTTCAAAATAATTTGTTTCATTTGCTTTTGTTTCAGTGAGTAAGTTACATTTGCATTTCAATTTGCATGCTGTTAC
>WSFP011473775.1:0-17308 GCA_009831015.1 Picea engelmannii
AATCATAGGTACATGAGTAAGTCTTCCACATAGGGTTATCATCTTTCCTTTAAACAATCATATTCCTCCTAATGAAGGAATCATAGCAGGCTTTCCCAAAATTTCCCAAGTACTTTCTGGCATAATGTTCACCTGTGTTTCTGCATCCAATACACAATCTATGTCGAAGTCTCCTATTCTTGTTTCTATGCACTGTTTCTATTTTAAGATCTGTGGTAAATTAATGTCTTTGTGAGCATTCAGTGTTTCTTTCATCTGCAATAATATAGTCTCTGATTATTTCTGGTTCTTTAGCATATTCTTAGTCTCTTGACCTTCTTCTTGGTTTTCCTGTCTCATTTTCATCTTCTCAACTTTAGAAATCATTCTAGGGCAATCCAAAACTTCATGTCCAGTATCTTTACAACAAAGGAAAACAGGACCTCTACCAGGGCATTCCTTAGCAAGATGTCTCGGTCTTCTACAACTATAACAAAGAGTCAATCCTCTCTTTCTTTTAAAAGATCCCCAACCTTTCATGTACTCTGCACTAGGATCATAGTGATGGACCTACAAACAATTCTTTCTAGGATCCTCATTTCTTCAGATCTAGTTCCTTTCTTAGCATAGAGCTTCACAAGTCAAGTAGAATATTGTGCACTACAGCAATAGATCTACGCACATAGCTTTCTCTTTTCTGTAGTTCCTAGCAATCACAGTTTTAGGTCCCGGCAACAGAACCATTTGTTGGCACAGAGGCAGACCCAAGGATCAACGCTACAACATCCCACTAACAAAACCCTAACTATTGGCCCTTCCAGAAACACCTGTGAAGCAGATGAAGTCTCACCCGAGGTAGAGGCAGGGGGGTTGCAGGACTCAAATGTCTGCAACCTAGCTGGGACAAAGATCTGTGATTACAACACTTAACATAGCACTTAGCAGTTAACATTCATTAGTCTTTAACCATGATTCACATCGCAAGATAAAACCCTAATTACATAACAGTGCAGTATTCATCAAGGTCTAAGCACATCTAATCATTCAGCACACATCATTAAATTAGATCTAGTATTCCTTCATGTTATTAAGCACTAAGCTACTATATCAGATGCATCTAACATACATAAAGATTACATCACTAAGCATAAGTCACATCAATAACATATCAATCACATCGCACAAAGCAACCACAAAACAGGATATATGTGGTTCACCCCAGCGTGGAGCTACATCCACCAACTCTTCTTCTCTTCTTATTAGCTTCTTCAATCTTCTTATATGCACAGATCCATAGATCCAACTCCGCATAGGATAGGAGATCTGGGCACACCTCGCTAGATCCTCCTTCCCCGAGTTAGGTCACAGCACAAATACCTTACATAGTCTGTACACACATCACTACAAAATGCTTGCACGTATCTCTAG
Organism: Picea engelmannii; assembly: GCA_009831015.1. Lineage (NCBI taxonomy): Eukaryota > Viridiplantae > Streptophyta > Pinopsida > Pinales > Pinaceae > Picea > Picea engelmannii. The sequence continues at coordinate 1,408 of WSFP011473775.1, forward strand.
AAACCTCAACACATTCATGCACAAAGCTAACTATTCATGCACTAAGCCATCGGCCTACAACTGACTTACTTCCTTCCTTCTTACATCACCTAGATACTTATTTATACATTACAAAAGAGGCCTAAGCATGGGTAAACCCATGGGATGATATCACATACCCGTTACATAAACCCTAAACCCAAAAATCCCACAAAAAGGGGGAGAGATCTCGCGATCTCTGCTTCGCCTAGGTGCTCCATCTTCGACCATCCTGTCGAAATCCCAAAATTGGTCAAACATCACCCAAGTTCTCCAAAACTTGGTCAAGGGCCAACACTCTACCTCTCCCAGTGCCACTTCCTCCTCTTGTATTTTGGTTGTTGGTATCTTCACCCTCCTTTTCATTGCTTCTAGAAGCACTTGCTTTTCCCCTGCCTCTAGGTCATTTTCCTTCGAACTTATGTTGCAGCCTTATATCAATATTTTCTTCCAACTTCAAAGAAACTTGATAGGATTCATCTAAATTAAAAAATTAATGTGTACTCATATCATCTTGAATCTGATATTTCAACCCATTCATATATGTCACCACGCTTTGATATTTTGATTCCTTTATCCTTGATCTAAGCGACAATTTGAAAAATTCCTCAGTATATTCACAAACATATGTCTCTTTCTACCTTAAGTTTTTCACATGCTTAGAAAAAAAAAATTGGTAATCAATAGGTAGGAATTTCTCTTTCATTTTTCTCGACATCTTCCTCTAGGTTCTAATCTTCTCATGTTAGTTGTCTACCATGTCCTTCTATAGAATATCCCACCAGAGTACGGCATGAACCTTTATCTATGTCATGGAGAATGGAATCTGATTGGGATCCTGAACATTTTCATACTCTATATATCTTTCGATCTCTCCTATCTAGTTAATCAGAGTCTCGTTGATGCAGACCCCCTACCTCGGCAGGGTCCACTGACCTCCCGGTCACTAGATCGTTCAAATCTATGAGTTGGATTAGCTCTTTGATTCCCTGTTGGAATCCCTCAAACAAATCCACAGGTCCTTTTATGAAACTCTCTCTCGCGTGACTAAGCACCAAGCGCGAGCCTCACCTCCACATGACCACGGGATGACCACAGCCTTAACTTAAAAAGGGGCGTCAGATTTCGCGATGTCGGGACTTTCATTGCAAGGCACCCCGACTCCTCCAGTTCCCAAAATCCCGAAATGGGCTAATGTTCCCTAGCTCCTCCCTTAAATTCTCCTGATGTGACCCTCTGTTGCGACCGCACGCCTAGGCAAAAGGCATTTCAGGACTTCTATGTATGAGCCAACCCTGACTTCCTGACTCCTGAAACTTCGGATATGGCTTAACGGATGTTAGCTCCTTTACTTATTCCGCTCATGTGACCATTTTCCATGACCTGGGACCAATCCTTTGAGCGCATCAGGATTTCGCATATCGGGAACTCCCGATGTGATTCGCCTCCACTGTCTCGAACCCTGAAATGTCGATATTTCGGAGTGCCAAATCAACGGTCACGGCTCTCTCAATATCTGACGGCTCATATCTATTCCTTCTTGTATAGGGACTTCATGTTTCAAGAAGTCGGAAGATCGCTCGCCTCCCTGCTCTCGATCTCCGAAATCCCAAAATTCTAAAATTCTCCCTGGACAATCAACAGTCCAGATCTCTCCTAGATCAACGGCTGGGATATTTTCGTGAATTCGTGTTTCGCGAGTTTTCACAAATTTTCCCTTTGACTTCTTCGAGTCATGAGTCAGTGAAAATCTGATCACTCGCCATGCATCCCTTCCGATGGATAGTTAGGATCGTTGTGGCTCTTTCCCTTGCAAATATTCCGACATACGTGGATCTCTACCATGTGTCCTTTTTGATGGGTGGTCCTGATGATTTTGAGACTTCGTGACTTCACAAGTTGGCTCTCCTCTTATGCACTCTAAAGGACTAAACCTCGTTCACTTCCTCTGTATCCAACGGTTGTTCGTCCACATGCTTCCAAATCCGACGGCTCGGATCTGTTTCCTCCTGTGTGCTCTCCTACGTGCCTGGACATGAGGTTCAACGGTCCATATTCCCTCCTCTACAATTGATCTAATGGTTGTCGACATTCCTCCTCCTGAGATTTTGGTTTCTTCCTGACTTGGAATATTTCAAACGTTCAAAGGTCTCACCTTCGTTCTGGAAATGATATCCCTCCTGAACTTTGGTGATGAAATTTGACCTCAGCCCTAACACATTCTTTGTGCTCTACGTGCAACTTCTTGCTACCTCTCCTGAGCTTCTCGACCTTTCTCTGTCTCTAAGGGACTTGGCCCTTCTGCGTCTTCCTTAGAAGAATTTTGGTGCCCCTCCTGGCACACTTCTACACTCAACCTCCTGAGATTTTATGCGGCTTGGACCTCGAAGTGTCTCGGCCTACTGCGCCTTTCTGTTGGAACTTTGTGCGCAAAGGCACTATTCCTCTTGAGCTTACGAACTTGAAATAGTTCGCTCTACGCGTTATCCTTGTGTTCGACCGGCCTTCAACTGGATGTCTCTCAACACTTCAGCTGAGTGTTGGCCCGGTGCACTCCTTGCACAGTTCTTCCTCCATAGTGTTCAGCAACTCTGTTTTCCTCCTTAAGCTTCAACTACTCGGACCTCAAAGGTCTATGTCCCTTTCACTCCTCGAAGGGATATAAGTGCCCTCCTGGCAACTTCTGCTCAAGCCCTCCTTCTTTGAGCCGAAAGAGTATTATGTAACTTTGTAAGTGTATTCTCTTTAACACTTCTCTTATCTCTGAACTTGAAACAAAGTTCTTCTTGTGCACTCTTTGCACTCGCTCAATGCCCTCCTGGTAGAGCTTCACAGAATCCTCAATGATTATGTCTCTCTGTGCTTTCCTCTGCACAGTCTTCACCTCTAGAGTATTCAATAACTTTGAGGCTTCTTCCTGAGTCTAATATTTGTTGGTGCACCCTCATGGAACGTCCTTTCCTGAATTCCACAGAACTTAGATGTGCACTCTTGCACTAGCTTAGATGTCATGCAACTCCTTGCATGAAGCCACAAAGAACCCAAACTAAAATCTGAAACTCACAGATAGATAATGAATCATATCTATCCTTGTAGATGGAACCTAACATACATATACAACATATGCATATAAACACATAAATGACATTCATTCATAAACACATAAAGAATTCTCATGCAGGAAAAACTGCTCTTTGTATTAATCTCAGAATGTTTGTTTACAATGTGTACAAAATCTCAGACTGCAACAGATTCTCGGCTCTCTTCTTTTTTTCTTCTTCCTATCTCATCTGCCTAATCATCCTCATTCATCTCAAAAAAACTAATGCATCTAGATACAAAGATATTTTTACAAAAGAGGGTCTTCTTGAGCCTTTCCCTCCAAGCTACCTACTCTCATCAATTACATTGAATTACATTCAATGGTTGTCTAGTCTGAATCGGATCTAGATCTACAGCCTGTCAACCATTAAAGGCGACTCTATCTATAGCCTACACAAAGGTATGGATTTGGCTCTTCCATCTTTACAAACATTTAATTACAATTTCAAATTGTAAAATGGTAGGGTTGGCGTCTCTCTCCTCCATGAATGTGCGTTGAATGTGTTGGATGGTTGGCACATTGCTGACGTGGAGCGATGCTCTTGCATCATACTCCACTGCTGCAAAAAATTCATGAGCTCCTGCTCATGAGCTTCCCAACTCTATTGTTGAAATCCTCCTAGATCTGAAACTATCTTCTGGAGTTGTCCACCTTCTCCATTGCTTTGTTGTTGATGTTTCTTCTTCCCTGTTGTTATGGCATGCTTCCTTTTGCTCAGCTTCTCCTTGTTGCCAATCTCATGTGCTGACCTCAACATCAGCTTTCTCATTTCTTCAATCACCCTGTCTAGTTGTTCCAATGGTTGGCTCTCTGGAAGTCTTCTCTGTTGCACTTCCTTCTTGGCAATGGGTAGATCATCTTGATCCCCCTTGTTGTTTTCCTCTTTTCTTGTGGCCTTGATTTTCCATTCTGCTGCAGAGTTCAGTTCTACAGTCTCATCACTTATTTATTGCTCAGCTTCTCCCTCTGATAGGTTAGCTTATGCTAGTTCTCCTATTGGTTCATCTCCATCTTCTTCCAGTTGCTCCTCAGACTAGAATTCTGCTTCATTTTCTGATGCAGGCTTCAGTGTTGCAGTCATCATCTATCCAACTTCCTGGCTGAAATTTCTGAGCAATTCTGCCAAATTCTCTTCTCCCAAAATATGCATGATTGTCTTCTCATTGTAGTCATCTACTGGCTCTAGATTGTTAAACCAATCCTCCAGCATCTCTAACTCTTTCTCCCATGGAGTGAACATTGAGTTGTACTACTGGTAGGGTGCATACATATGCGTGATGCACTACCGACAAGTCACGTACCTGTTGACATATTGATATATGTTGAGGATTTTTGCCTCATCTCAATTGGTGCTTAGGATGTAAGCTGAGTCTCGCATTATAGAGATGGTGCTCTTATAGAGTTGTACTCTATTCATTTGTTTTTGATAAACCAAGGATTGTAGTCTGTAATAAAAAGAAAATTGTACATACATCTTGTGTTCTTTGTGTTCCTTGTAGTGATGATTTATTGATGATATATTGTTGATATATGTTCACATTTAACTGGTTCTAAATGACAGCAATAAGTAATGAGTTAATGGTGATTTCTAACTAAGGAGTTTTGTGAAAGGGAAGTTTTGTTGTAAAAAGAGTCCTACATTGTTCACCCCCCCCCCCCTCTTAGTGTAGTCGGTGTGTCCAACAATTGGTATCAGAGTGGGCCTTCACTATAATCCTTAACAAGATTGGAGGAGATCAATGGACACACAAATGGATGATGAAGTTCCAATCCTTGATGAGGAAAACCATTATACTTGGAGAATCTAAATGAGAGTGCATTTGAAGGAAATGGGAGTGGGTATTTGGAAGGCAGTCATTGGTGGATCAGTTTCTTTGAAGAACAAGTCAAAGTTTGCAGCTCAAAGGGAAGGAAAGAAGAATGACGCATTGGCTCTCAAGACCATTCTTAGTGGACTCTCAAGTCCTATGAAAGAGAACATGGGACAATGCACTTCCGCCAAGGATATATGGCTAAAGCTAGAGGAGACATACCAAAGCAAGAAGGAAGATATTGAAGACAACTCCATCAAGATTATTGAAGGTAAAGGATCTCCAAAAACTCTTTATTGCATTATTTATAAATGTTACGATGTTGGAAAAAAGGAAGATCTTGAAGACATTTCAAATGAGGGTAAAGAATCATGTGATGATGTTGGCAAAAAGGAAGATCTTAAGGACATTTCAAATGAAGGTAAAGAATCTTCAAAAACCCTTGATTGCAATAACTCAAAATGTGATGATGTTGACTATTTCTCTACAAGTGAAGAAGAAAATATAGAAATAGTTTGTGTAGAGTTTGATGGTAGTTATCCCATGGAAAGAATAGAAGAAGAACTATCAAAACTTCAAAAGAAATTTGAAGGGGGTCTATATGAATACAAATCTTATCATTACTATATAGACTATAACTATCTTTCTGATAACACTAAAAAGTTTCTTAAGAAGAGTCAAAGGCACATCTTGAAGTTAAAGGAAATGCTCAAAGAACAAGAAGAGAGTAATAAGACTCAATTAGAAGAAAAGGAAGAAGATATCACAAGACTAAAGAATGTAAAATAAGATAAGAAGATAGATGATGATATTAGCAAAAGTCTTGAAATTATTGTCCATCTCAAGACCCAAATTGAAGAAGCCAAAAGGGTAGAGGAACTATTGAAGAATCAAATAAATGAAAAGGAAGAGTCATGTCATGAGTTAGAAGCTGAAGTTGTTGATCTTAGAAAGAAAGTAGAGAAGTCAAACAAATTCTTGAATATCTCACAAATCTTGAATGAGATCTTGGAACGTCAAAGATCACCAAATGATAAATCAGGTCTTGGATACAACAAAAAAGATACACATGTTGAAGCAAGCACCTCAAAGAAGCATGAGGTAAGTCCCTCACTCTCAAAGGATGAAGACAATGTTGCAAGTCAACCATCTACACAAGGCAAGGAAAATTTCAAAAGAACAAAGCAATGAAGACATCAAGAAGCCATATTTACACCTCAAAGAAGATGGACACCAAAGCAAAGGTATGAAAGTGTTTTTCATGGTCAATGTTATTCATGTAATGAATATGGTCACAAAGCTTTGGAATGCAGATCTTATGCAAGGAGAGATAATGGAATATTTTATAACACCATAAGGTGTTGGAGATGTGATCAAGTAGGACACATTGTTGTTCATTGTCACAGCATGAGATGCTACAGTTGTAGTGGATTTGGTCACAAATCCTAGGATTGTTGGAACACAAGAAGAAATCCCATGATGAGGACTTCACATAGCATGACTATAAGAAGACATGAAGTTAGGAAGGGAGACATTTTTGAAAAGATGGAAGCTCAGAGCTCAAGTTCTGAGAAGAAGGGACACCTTCAGAAGTGGGTGAAGAAGACTGAACAACCAGAGCAGAATGGAAGCCTTAAGGGAAGCTTAAGTGTGTCATCTTTAGAAGCATATGTGGGTTATAGTGGTAACAGTCGTGTACATACGTAGGCTGACCTATGAATAGGTCATGTACATATGCGAGTTGTTTGTGCAGTAGGCCGCGTATATGTGGTAAAGCCTTGGGAAAATAGATATGTACAAGGGTTGTAGTTTGATGTGATGGTATAACTTGTGTTGCAGGATCTGACATTGTTTATTGCAGGATCTAACATGGTTTGTTGCAAGTGCTCATGATTACATGATGGCATACATATTTGTATGTATGATGGTGATATATGGTTGAGTGATGAAAGACTATCTTGGATGCATGGTACTAACCCTTAAGTATGGATTGAAGCATTTTCTGTTGAAGAACAATGTTGGTTATGACAGTGAAGTCATGGCACCTTAGTTATGTGATATATCATGATGATGTTAGCTAGAAATGTCATTGATCCATTAAGCACACTTCTAGTACATATTGGATGCTTAGTGAATGGAGTCTGAGGTTGATCTGTTGAGGTACATGGCTGGTACATATTTGAGTTTCATTGATATATCTTATATTATTGGCGGCATACTTGTTGGATAACTTTGTGCATGCATTTGGAATATGGATGGGCTACATATTGGGACATATGGTTGGTGAGTTAATGAGGTAGTCATGTTTTACATCATTTAGGAGTCATAGTTTGATCTATAGTTGATGCATGATTGGTACACTCCTAGTACATTGGTAGAGGCACCTACTAGCAGTTTGATTGGTGCGTGTTTTATGGTGGATTTGGCATACATGTATGAGAATTCAACTTGTTGTGGTATTGGTGCATGGTTGAAGTACTTGCTTGGTACAAGTGGTGATACATGTTGATGTACACTCATAGATGGTATATGTTTGGATGATAAGTACTTAGCGAAAAGTACACCTTTGGTATTACTTGATTAGCATATACTTTGGTACATGAGACATTTCATGGTTGTGGCACTTGGTTAATGGTAGAGGTATATTATTGGTGATATGACACTTGTTTTGAAGAACATGGTTGACATGTTGGTAGAGGCATATGGTTGATACACTCCATTGATGATATCTTATGGCACATTGTATGGTGTTGATTTACATGGTTGATGTACATGGGTGGTGTGCATGGTGGGCACACAATTTGGTATAGGATGTACCTAGTTGACATTTTTATTCATGATTCTTTATTTCATTGTTGACATATATTTTGCTTCATGATGTATGGTATGGCACAATTTTGATGCATGGACAGGTCCAAGGATCCTCATAGAAAGAGGGGTTGATCTATGTTCCAGCTGAGCAATAGCATTTGCAGCAGAATTATAGTGGTAGCATATTGTTCATATTGCAGAGAAGATAGGGGGAGTCATTCTTCTTCCCATGATTCTAGGAGGAAAGAGCCCTATACTTGAATAAAGAGCACAAAGGCATAGTTACAGGGGGAGCATTGGTCACAAGGGAAGCATGAGCGATATATCTTCAGCATTGCATCAGAGTGATATCCCTTATTCAAAAAGGGAGAGATTATTCATAGGAAGATGCCAACAGAGATGCCTTTTCGCAAGAGAAGACCATCTTGGGCACAGGAGCTCATCAGAGATGTAGAAAGATATGGTGCCCCAGAAAAATATCTCAAGGAAAGTAAGAAGCCAAAACTGTATTCCAGCTATGTGGTAGGTTTGTGTGATATCATGGATGCATAATCGTCCAATTATGAAGAGGCTATAGAAAATAGGGTATGGAAGGATTCCATGAGGGAGGAATATCAATCCATAGTAAAGAATGATGTATGGGATGTGGTCCATAGACCGAAGGAGAAATCAATAGTGAGTTCAAAATGGATCTACAAAATTAAACATGCAGTTGATGGCAATATTGAAAAGTATAAGGCTAGATTTGTGACTCGATGATTCTCTTAGAAGGAGGGAATTGGCTATGAGGAGACATTCACTCCCATGGAGAGATATACCTCGATCAGGGCTATACTTTCATTGGTCGTCGTAATGAAATGGAAGGTAAATCAAATGGATGTGAAGATATCCTTCTTCAATGGTGACATAAAAGAGGAAGTATATGTGGAGCAACCACAAGGGTTTGAGGTACATGACAAGGAGACGCATGTGTGCAGATTGAAGAAGTATTTATATGGATTAAAGAAGGCACCCAGAGCATGGTATGGCAAGTCTGATCGACAGTTTTCTAATGATATTAGGATTTACAAAGAGCAGTGTAGATCCTAATCTTTACTTTAAGGTTGTGGATGATGGTCTGGTAATATTATTGTTGTATGTGGATGACATGTTTCTAACAGGTGTGGAAAATCTCATCTCAGAGTGTAATAGAAAATGGGTTGTTGATTTTGAGATGAAATATATTAGGATGATGCATTACTTTTTGGGTCTCGAGGTATGGCAGAGACAGGATGAGATCTTTTTTAATCAAGGGAAGTATGTTGTGGAAATCCTAAAGAGGTTTGGGATGTTGGATTACAAGGAAATGGCTACACCTATGGTATCAAATCTGAAGTTGTTGCAGGATACGACTTCAAAGACTTTGGATGTTAATTTATACAAGAAGATGGTGGGTTCATTGATGTACATGACGAACAAGAGATCGGATATATGTTTTGTTGTGAACACCCTGAGTCAATATATATAGCATTCCAGGAAGGTTCATTTGGTCGCATCAAAACATGTGATAAGGTACCTTAAGGGTACATTGGATTATGATCTTAGGTATGTGACAGACCATGAGTTCGGGTTATATGGATATTTGGATTTAGATTGGGCCGGCAGTATTTCTGATCGGAAGAGTACTTTGGCATATTGCTTTAGTCTAGGCTCCAGTATGGTTTTGTGGAGCAGTAGGAAGCAATCATGTGTAGCACTCAGTACAGATGAGACTGAATATGTGGCAACATGTGCATCATGTAGAGAAGCGATGTGGCTTCGAAAGTTGTTGTCTGGGTTATTTGGTCTCAAACTAGAGGTGACATGCATTTGGTGTGACAATTAGAGTTGCATGAAGTTGTAAGAGAATCTGGTGTTCCATGATTGGTCAAAGCATATCAAGATCAGATATCACTATATCAGGGATATGGTGCAAAGGGGAGCAGTGAGGATCTAGTACGTGACTACCGAGGAGCATGTTGCAAATGTGTTGACCAAGCCATTGTCTATGATGAAGTTCGAGCACTTCAGGGACAAGCTTGGTGTGGTCCCTCTTTAGAGGGAGTGATGAGGTACAGATGCATTGTAGGTTAGTGGATGACTTGGGACATGTTGTAGCTATTTGAGAGCTACACACGGGCCTTGGATGCATTGGTTGTGAAGTCACAGGGGTGCACATGATGAGGTATAGATGCATTGCAGGGTAGTGGATGTCATGGTGACATGTTGAAGTTATTTGAGAGCTACCCACAGGCCTTGGATGCATTAGTTGTGAAGTCATGTTGTACTATGGATATCTGATGATGTATAGATTCATATGTTCAACAATCAATGGTCATGAACTCGTGTGGAAACAAAGAATACCTTCCTAGTTAAGAGGGAGTGTTGATATTTTGATTTAACTATGAAAGATATTCTTTTGTATTTGTATTGGTCAAACCTCGAGAAGGTTATTGTAATCTTATTGTATAAATCGGCTCAAAATAAATTATTATTTTATTGTTATCCATATTGTAAAAGTCAAAACGACCCCTCTTAGGGTTGCATCTTTTCGAGAGTCAAGTTATGTGTATAAATAGAGTTCAAGTTCCTCTCATTTATATACACACACAACTCACCTTCTCTTGTGTATTTGGAGCATAGCAAAGGAGGTCTAGCATAGGAGGTCTTGGTTTCTTGGTCTTCAGTGTCTTGGTCTTGGTCTATTTGTGGAGAGCTATAATGTGACATTGTACTGGTTGAAGGAATCTATATTGAAGAATTGGTTGTTGGGTTTTCTCCCCCACGAGGGTTTCCCAGGATATATCTTGTGTTATGTGATTGTTTATCTTTCAGTGATCTTATTACATGCAATTGTTAATGAATGTTAAAGAAGATAACTGTAACTTATAAAATTATAACACTGAATCCATTTATGCATTCAAAAATGAAATTTAAACAACATAAAATGGTGATTTCACCAAGATCTATTTCACCAGATTCTGGTAAAAAAGTTCAAAAAGTTGAATGTTTAGACAATGCCTTTACACAATGAGTTAGGATTCTCCCCAATTAATCCCCTTATATAAATATTTCTCATGAAATTAATAATTGTTATTTATTTATTCACTTTTAATATTATCACGCACATCTTTAGTTCCCTTCCATGTTGTTTGTTTTTCTTTATTTAATTATATTTTGCTTAAATTCTAACTTTCCATTATCCATGAACTCTTTGAATAATTTAATGGTTACTAAACATCTAACCCTCTTCCCATAAGATTGATTTTCAAAATTTTATAGCATGACTCTATCATCTATTATATTATTGTTCCCTAGTTAACTTACATGTTTCACCTTATATTAGAAATTTGATAGAAACAAAGGTTAAGGGTGCCATGAATTCCATGCCTTCCAGGATGTACTAATGTACTCCAAGGGTGCCATGTGTCATGCCCTTCAAGCGATTTTGACCTTGAGCATTAGGAATATGTCACAACTGGCAGATATTATATTACTCCTATAGTTTCCCCTATTACGAGACTATTGGGCACTGAGGAATAAGGCCTATGCCTTATTGTGCACCCCTCTATATACCTCGTGAATGACTGAGATCCAGTCTACCCTCACGGCATCGTGCAACACTCTAAGCAAGAGTCTCCCCCACTCTTCAACTCTGGCCACAAAATGAGCGCTAGTGAGTGGAATCATGGACGTTGTTCCACCCCTCCCTTTTATGTTGGTTTGGTTTTGTATAGCCCCGTTATTCCTTTTATGAGTTGGAACGCCAAGCATGATCCCTATGCATACATCCATTGAACAAATTTTTATCGGTAATGTCCATAATCAATTTAAATCATTTATTAAAAAATTCATCACATAATTACTCCCTGACTTGGACTGAAGTCCCATGTTCTTGTTGATGATACCTGCATCAACTAGTCATTGAGTTTCATGTACACTCAGGAACTCATTAGTAATATATTTACAATCATGATCATGAATAAGTTTTATTCAACAAGATATAATGCATAATTAATAATTTTCACATTTTGACATTTTAATAAATTCATAATAAGTCTAGCATTCATCAAGTATTAATTAATCGGGTCATCTGTGAGCAAACACCCTCAAAGAATAAGTTTGTTGTCTAAAAATAGTCAGGTGAAACGGGGAATTACATAGGTGGCCCCCAAACACCTCCCATGCATTGATAAACCTCCATAAGTGATTCACGACAATCGAAGTGATGGAGAGATAAGGCATTGGGGTTGTGATGAGTTTCGATTGCAAAAGGAAATGTTTGGATAGAACCTTATGGATTTATGGAACCAAGGTGATGACACCAACAATAATCATGGCAAGAACTGATTTTTTTTTGTTTTATACTCCATGTCATGTGCATCATGGAAGCAATCCATATTGGTAGGAGTAACCAAACATGTTCTAAGAGCAAAGGAGATGGTTCACGAGGTGGCTTTTGCATCTAGTTGCACTCTTAGTTGGTTAGTAATTTGATACTCCTATATAGATTTTAGCTTATGTTTGTAGTGGATATCAAACATTCAATGCCTTTGGTCTTGATTTTTTTAGTTTGAATCTACACTCTAGTATGGAATTTCGGTTATACGGTATAGGGGGGACTCCAATTGGTCTGGTTTTTGGTTGTGGGGATTGGTCTACTAACTTCCCCAACTTCACCCTCTCTAGTTACGACCTGGTCTAACTCTATCTCAACCTTTGTGATTCTTATCCTATATCGGATTGGAATGACTATTACCTCTTACTATTTAGACCTTTATCACTCATTCTCTTTGAACACTACCATCCCCGGCCCAAAAACCCACTAGTGAGGTGTTTTTCACCCCAAATATTCTTTGTTACAACCTATACAATTAGGGTGGCCTCAACCTCCATAGCTAATCGCCAGCCTCCAAACATGACATCTTGTTTCAAAACCAATCACCTTGAATATAGTGAAGGCAGACTAGCCAAAGAAAAAATACCTCTAGGGCAACAAACGATGCCTACCCAAACGTTCAAGCACAAAATGATGGCCCAAATAGAAGCCCTAAGGGCTGAAAAGGCCTACCATACTCAATTCTCGGCTATCACAAAATAAAAAATGGCAAGCATGGAAGAAGTTATCATCCATAAACAACAACAAATTTCTAAAGACCAAATAGAGGCTAAGTTTGATTGATGGCTTTCAGACCTTAGCTATTCTAGGACGCATGATACCAAAAGTTTTAGGGAAACAAAGTTATACTAGCTCACTAAGGCCTTTATATCTCGAATAATTTGAGGAGGAAGCCAATATCAAAATGTTCTGCATACGCTTCATATAATGGAAATAAAATTTGATATCTCGATATCCTATGCAGGAAATTTTTCAACGTGAAATTCATTGTTCATGTCTACTCAAAAAATCAAGATGGCATGGAGGAAGGGAATGGTAACACTCTGAACTCTAAAATAACTCCATCAAACCCTATTTGGTTGGATGAAGACCAACACCGACACACAACTCAAGGACATGATGCTTAGAAGTAGTTCATTCCACTTTTAAAAATCACATGGTTTTTGTTATGCAATGCCCTCTTTATTTTTCAGCAATATAGTACAACATAAGCTTATGCTCCTTGCTTTTATGTTATACTTTCAAACATATGCTAGTGTAAAAACAACAATATTTTGACCTATAGTGGACATGGTTTCTCTTGCGACATACCACAAGCAGGGTTGATTATAACTCTCGGTTGTGGCATATTAATACAAGTAGCTAGATTATAATATATATAGAAAGAGAGAACTATTACCAACCTTTTTAATAAAATAAAAAATTATGTAAAGTATGATACAAATAATAATTTTAAAAAATGACTTAACTAACTAAAAATGTTTTAATTAGTAATAATAGGCTTATAAAAATTCATGTCATTATAAAAGTTTTGCATAATAAAAATATTATTAGGAGAGCAAAAATGAGAATAGTGTATTTCCCTATGCCACCCCAAACAAATGTAAATAATATGTTATTTGGATATTATAGTGATAGGATTAAAAAGTATATTATAGATAAATTTTATATTTAAAAATATTTTATGTTAGATTTATATAAAAATATTTATTAAATATTATTTGATGATTACATGAATAAGGGTGTATATTATTTATTGTTTTTATGATTACCGTTCACATATAATCGTCTCTTTATGAATTGTGTCTAATTGTATATTTTAATGTTTACATATGATTCACATTATACCTTAAGTTTTATGTTCCAATTTCTATATATTTTATTCTATATGCATAATATTAGTATCAGAAGCAACGATTAGGCGTTGGGCTCTAGGTTAACCGGTTATACTTACATTTATGCCAATAGTATTCAAGGCTCTCCACACAACCACTAGATCTCGTCAGCATACACCTTGCACCCTATTATCATACATATACCATATCTCATCATCATACACCCCACACCCTGACATTGTACACATGTGCACCATGATATCTCATTAGTGTAAGATGCAATCTTTGTTCATACATATCACCTCCACTTGCATTACCACATTCTCTCATAGTTACAATTTTCTAATAGTCATCGTCATACTTTGTAAAAAACCATCGCTACTTTACAACAATCAAACATGATTCAACCAATAGTCAATTATTGTCCAATCAAGTAATTATAATATTTAAGGACACTATAGTCTGAAAGGAGTAAGAAATGATAACCATAAATGAAATCTAAAGGGATGTTTAAAATTATAGAGATGAAGTAAACTCACTAAAAATCGTTTTAAGAATATAGAAAAAGAGAAAAAGGAAGAGAAAAAGGAGTTGAAGAAAAAATAATTAAGCAAGGAGAGGAAGCCAATAATGGATGGAATAATTGAATGCTATCGAGAAAAGAAGCCAAAGAAAAGATTACCCAAAATGATGTGTTGACTAATCAGATACTCCAAAGATTAGACAAGCTTATAGCTAACTCATTAAATTTTTGAAACCCACCAGAAACATTGAATCTATTAGATAGTAGTAGCTCAAGAGATCGTAATAACACAAGAAATCATGATAGAGCGGGGTTCTTCAATAAATAAAATGGTATGATTGAAATATGATGTGAAGGACAATATAGGGGCCATCATTTGGGTTGACAAAATGGAAGGAATATTTACATCAAATACATTACCTCGAAAGAAGGAGGTGCTTATGATTGGTTCATGTGGTGGTATCAAAAATGTGATGGGTTCTCACTAAACTAGAAAATGTTCATCGATGACATGTTAAATAGGTTTCGCGGTGATGGAGAAGATGATAGTTAGGCTCGCCCAGCTACAAAAAACAAGGACAGTGAGAAAATACACTCATGAATGGGAAATCCATGCAACAAGAAATCACAGGCTCATATATACCCAAATGCAATGAACTTAAACTATGGAAACCTAATTATGTGGATGAGGTGAGAAGTGAAACAATGTTGATTAAAAGAAAAATCCTTGGTCAATAAAGGGTAGCTTTTGAACCATCAAAGAAGACAACTTGTTTTAATCTAGAAAACTAACTTGACACCAGCAAATTTCACCACTCTGAAAGGGACCAAAAAAAGGGAGAAAATTGCCATAAAATTGGTCATAAATGGGTCACAGGTCATTGATGTGCAGAAAAGTCACTATAGTATTGCAAGATAATTAATGAGAAGGAAGTGAAAATCCTATACTGAAAAAAGGAAATCATATTGGGTACAAGTCAAAATCCAACAATGATGGCACCAAGTCCTAAATATCATTAGTTATAATCACATGCACTAAGAAACCTCAAAGGGAAGGAAAATTATTGCTTCCAAAAACTATAGAACCTAGTGTGAAATATACTCCATCGCACCTAAATAATTTTGATAAGAATAAGGATTCAAGAAAAGAATAAATCAAACCTATAATTTTCCTTGCATCCATGACAATATATTTGCAACCAAGGTTTCTGAAATTGAGAGAAGACAAAAAAAAATAAGGATGTAACCATACTAGTAGATTCTAGGAGCACACATAACTACATAAACATCAATTCACTAAGAAATCAAATGTTTTTTCTATCCTACCAAGGATATGATAGTTAATATTTTCATGGACAACAAATCAAAGGAATTGGGAGATGC